>WAAD01023683.1:390019-426134 GCA_013389945.1 Fregata magnificens | reverse complement strand
CTGCAACAGAGTGCTGATTCAGTGGTCCACATTTTCTGACCATGGTCTTTGCCTTTTCCTTTGACTGAATGCTGAATCATACATATTTTCGTAGAGAGTGTTCTCACTTCACTGAGAATGCCTGATCATTTAAATGGCTGCGTACCCATTCCACACTTCCCCTGCTAATCCTTTGTAAGGTTCAGTAATTCATTTAGAATAATTAGTAGTTTAATGTGTTTCTTCATTTAACTTCTTTGTTGCCTTTTATTTTTCCTAATGCTTTTTTAAACACCTCAGTTCATTTTGCATCTTATACAGTTTACAGTTTATATTTTTAGGCTAAGAAGTGGTTTTACAAACAGGATGGTACCAAACAGGTAGATTATCCACACTAGAGATTGTACTTTTAGAACGCAGTGTGTACAGATACAATTGCCTAAGGGAAAGTGAAACTAACAAAATAATCAGCTGGTGAACACTATTTTAACATATCTTTTACATAAAAGACAGTCAGTCATTTGTGAATCCAGAAATCTTGCTTTTTTTGAACATGTATCCTTTCTTTTTCATTCTCTGAAGAAATACTAATCTTGAGAGTTGTGATGTTCTAAGAAACTCATTTCATATGTGCATATTTTCTGCTTTTCTAGAGAGAAAACAGAAGGTGATACTGGCTTTACAGTTTTATAGATTCTTGCATTGGAGACTTTCCTTCAATGATATAAACATCAAAGGAAGACTCTGTCCAAATATTAGCTTTATTCTAGTATATGATTTTCGTTATTACTTTTGTTTTCCATCTCCTCGTTGACCAAGTAGACTTCCAGGGTTAATGCAAGCCATGGTCTCACGTTTCTGTGGTCAACAGCATTTATATTCCGCTCCTTTTTGCACTTCTTTTCTGTGTTATACAGCTTTTGAGGAACGCAACAGTTGAAATAGGTAACACTGTCACCTTGAGAGGGAGAAGCTTGTACTAAGAGGATGTTGCTCTATGCTACTGTGCAGGGACAGAAAGGGATTTTAAAGCTCTTTGCTGCAAGGTTGAATAAGAGGAGAGTCCCCCGCCTTGGGGGTGCTTGCACCAAAGACTGGGGGTCCTCCCAGGAGAGAGGAATCCTTGAACTCCATACAAGGGACTTGCTCTTCACCTGTGCCACTTAGAGGAAAAGACTGAATCTCCAGTATCTGCTGCTGCTCTTTTTTAAATATATGAATAACTTTTAAAAAATTTATAGTTCCTATTTATTGGTGGAAGAGGTGTCACTCTTTCATTTATTGGAGTCGGAACTACTTGTTCATGAGTATCTTCAACAAGTTTCCTTGTCTTTCGGGGTGCCCTGTTTCCTTTGTCCTAATGCCAGGATGTAGCTTGGACTACTGTGGAACTCATAGGGATCCTTTAAATCTGGAATTTATTCCCAGTTTCATATGTGCTGAGCATTCAGTCCCCTAGATCCTTGCTCCAAAGTTCAGATTCAAAGAAATTCTTACAATGAAATGAAGCAGAAAATTGGTGGTTTCTCATAAACTCCACCCATAATGAGCTTTTGTTGTCAAACATAAGATAAATAGACTGCTCAGTTCAGGCAGGATGTACTGTGTGACCTTTCTTGTCAGCATCAGTGAGGTCTATACTTAATCCTGAAAATTGATTGGACCAATACTCTGTGGGCCAAATTCTGCAGGCGGGACCCACGTGCTCTTTTGTTGACTTCAGTGCATTTTCTCTGACAGGGAAAGCATATGTAGTCCTACAGAAAGCTATAGTCCTAAAAACTAGTTTCATATACACCCTTTAAGTTGTCACGGGACTGTTCCCCATAATTTAGCATGTTTCTGCCCAAAGTTTCTATTCTTTATAAAACTGACTCAAGATTTGATTTCACTCCACCAGGCAGATTTTGCTTGTGTTAAGGGCTCTGTGATTAAATAGTCTCCTCTTCTTGCTGGGAGGCTTAATTCAAAAGAACTGTACAGGGCAGGACAGCTGCTTCCCTTTTAACAAGGCGTGGGACTTTTTTTGTCCAGAGCGTCATAAATAGCCTTGAGTCTTTCATTCCACAAGTATGTAGCCTCTTTGGGTTTGATTGGTGATGGTCTATTTATCTTAAATAATTGAATAGTGAGCCACAACAGCTAGTGNCAGGAGAATGGATGGGAACCCCTGTAGTCCAGTGTGAACAAACAGATAGGACACCCTCAAAGTACACACAGCTGAACAGCAAGAAAATTAATTGCTGCTGATTATACTGGCTAAATTGATGTTTATAGACTTTACAGAAGAGCTAGCAAGCATTATCTGTTTTGTGTCTTGTGTGCTCTGGCATGGGACACACCACTGTAGCTCTGCACCCAGAGAGACTGGGTTTAGGTGCTGGCCCCTTGCCATGGCTAGTGATTCCATTGTGCTCTCTTTATTTTTCATGATAGGCTCATTGGTAAAGATAAACAGCAAGAGTCCTTATGGCCTGGCATTTTTCTATTTTGGAGACGGATATTCAGGATCCCTGCACCCTTATTTAGGTTCTTTCTCTTAGGTTATTTCCTTATTTCTGTGCATGTGAAACGCTGTTAATCTTTTCTGCACTAGGATGAAACAGAGTGTATCTGTGTGCCTGGAGGCGACAGCACAGTTCTTCTATCTTTGGAAGAGAAAGAAAAAGGAGGAACCTGCTTCTCAGTTATCATTGGGTTTATTTGTTGGTATTTGCTTTTGTTTACATTCTGGGGTGGGCTGCCATCTTCAACAAGGGACTGGGAGTGGGAGAAGAGGCAGAAGGCATGAGGAAGCATGTGCCTGAGCCCAAGTGAAGCAGCATGCAATATTCCTCTATATACTGAGCAATTACAGTGAGATTAGTATAGCACCAGCAGTATTGCCCTAATGTGTTCCTTTTTCCATACATTTCCCTTTCTTGCTCCTCCTTCCCTGTTGTGGCCTCTTACACTGTTTTAGTGGTTCCCCACACTCCTTTCTAGTACTTACGAGGGTTAGATGGAGGCTCTTGTGGCTGTCCAAGCGGAAATTAATCTCCAAACCAGTGAGTACCCCAAAGTCTTTGTTGTGTTTTCCCAAGTGATATCTTAATGAGTGGCAAGCCCTGGCAGATTTTTTCTTTTGTTAAAAGAGAGAGATAGGCTAGGGGAGATATGGGCTGATTGGGATTCAGTAAGCTGCTTGCCTTTGTTATTAGTGAGCTTTATTTTGTTTTTCTTACGTGTTTTCATCTTGAGGTACTTAAGAGCTTGTATGCCTGTCATTAAAATTCCTGCTTTTCCCACCATAGCCCTAGAAGGGCCATGAAAAAAATGCTTTATATATATACACTCATGTATTTGCAGGATGGGGGAGGGAGTCGTCCATGCATGTGCGTGTTTGCGTGAGAGGGAGAAAACTAAAGTTAGTGTTGATCTGTCCATTTGTTTTAGGGTGGCCACAGAGAGCTGCCACTTTGAAGAGTTGATTGCACTACAGAACCATAGCTTGGGCACTGTTAAAATAAGGACTGTATATTGGGAACAGGGAAGCTTTTTAGGTTTTTTATCCACACTTACACATGCCCTTTGCAAGGTGTGCCCTTGCAAAGTTTGCACCTGACAACTTTGTGTAAAACCACCACTGACCTTTTTGCTGTATCCATTTAGTTCTCTCTTATTTCTGCAGCCCCCAAACAATGGCTTGTCTCCTTTCCAATTTCTGTCATTCGACTTACGTTTTCAATAAATGTCCTATCTGCTAATGAGATCTCTACATTGAGTGGGAGGAGAAAAAATGAGGCATGTAGAAGTGTGGCTGGGAGACTGCAAATCCCCCTTTGTTTTGGGGCATTCATATACTTTTACTGAGAGCTGATTTCTTGGGGGCTGGGTGGGGTGGGGAGGGAGTTTGTGCTTTTTTGGTCTGGATAAGGCTTTTTATTTTTGCACTAAGTATGACTGCACTGCACTGCATTGCACTACTGAAATGTATTTACATGTGGTGGGATTGGAAGGGGCCAATTAAGCGGGAAGTGAGAAGAGAAAGGGATAGGCACAGAAAACAGGATGTACAATAAACCTGACCAGGTTGAAAGAGATCTGGGGTTATCTTTACTTTAAGCAACTAGTCAGACACTGAGATAGCTATATCGGATAGCTTCTGTAAAAACAAAACAAAAAAAAGTAAAAAAAAGCACTATAATAGAAACTGAAGAGGCATCACAGGTTTCAGGGTGCTGCAGATCTTTTCCCCGCTTTTCCTAGAGAGTGTTCTTCGGGGCTGTGAGAGAGTTAAGAGAACTGCTCAGCATGAAAACCAACATAAGTCTTCAACATAAAGATACCAATTCTGAGTCCAGATGTCAAAACTTGCATTGTCAGATAGGATCTCTTCAGAGAGGTTCGACTGTGATTAGCATCCCTTCAGTATAAGCATGATCTCTCAGCTCAAGAAGTGAAGCCACAAAGCAGGCTTACCAAAGGGGAAGATCACTGAAAAAAAGCACTTCCTTCCAAGGCTGTTACGGGAACAGTGCAATAAACAGCCATCCTGAACACTCAATTAAAGGTGTTCCAGTCAAGCCTTTGGGGCAGAGGGAGCAGGAGGGACATTTGGACAAGAAAGGGTGATGTGGAATTCAGTACAATAAGGAATATTCCTGCTTAGGCAAAGATGCTGTCTAGCATTTTAAGATCTTCAGTCTGATTTCTCTCCTCAAACAGATAGTCAAGCATTATGAAGGCTTTTGTCTGGAACCAAATGTAATCCTAAGTTGGAAAGTATTTTTACAGTCAAGATGCATGTTGGCCTATGCCTTGGTCATTAACTTTGTAACAAGCATAATACGAGAAAAAAGAAAACAGTAGTAATGTGCAGCAAGATCCATCTCTGCTGTAGCTTTGTGGTCTATAAACTCTCAAAAGTTTGTGTTGAGTTTCTTCAGTACGACTATCATTACAACTTCAGCCAGAAGGTAAAACAGGATCATGAAACATACTCTGTATAGCAACTGGGAGAAGAATGTAAAACATGAATGCATCTGCTTTGGTCCTGCAGTGGAGGGACTGGCTGTCTAATGTACACAGAGGTTTAATGGACAAAAAAGGGGAGGTAGTCATCCAATTGCTAAGGAAAGTCTAGAGTAATTGGGTGGTCATGCCCTGAATTTCTCCTTAGACTTGAAGCTAAGACATTTGGCTTCATTAGTACCAAGGAATGGGTAGTACAGACCTTACACAGAGCTGCACAATGCAAAGCAGATTGCTGCTGGTCAGTCTGTTGGGCGGCCTCATTTGAGAAAAGTATCAAGAACTGGAGGAGGAATAATATACAAGAGGCAGGTCCTGGGTGGGAAGGAACAAGTCTGTCTGGAACCAGGAGAGACTTTGGAGTTAAGAATGTGTTCTTCTGGCAAGCTCTGAGATTTCCACTCTTAGATTTCATCCATCCTGGCTTGAAAGGACTGGAAGAGAAGAACTGGAGATATCCCCTGATGTAGTGTTAGATGAACTACTGAATGACTCTTCCCTTGAAAGCAGGCAGGACAGTAGAACATGCAGTCTCTTTCTGAGCCATCTGCAGGAATCCTATAAGATGAAAACCACTGGAAGGTCATCTTCCAGTAACGAGGTGGTGGATGCCCAACAAAAGCACAGTTCATTTCAGAGCCAGCATAACACAGTGGCAGGAGAGCACCTTTAATTTGTAAAGTGCCATTTGCTTCTGTAAGAGTAGTGACAGCTACAGAGTCATGACATGGGAGGAAATGAAGTCTGTCTGCTGAAGTTAATTCAGGTTATGAGCCAATACTCCCCTTTTTTGTTTAGGTGAGTTTTTGTTTTGTTTTCTTGTTTAAGGCAGCTGCATATATTGCTACTGTCAGAGTGGATTTGTCAAAGAGGAGTAGTGGACTGCTCCAGAAAAAAAGTGAAGCTGAGGATTTACTGAGCCTGCTGTGTCCAGAGTGCCTTGCCTGCTGTGGTAAAATAAAGAACTTCTGTAGTTTGAGCTGTTCTGGCTGACTGATTGCTGCATATTCCTCCCTTGTGGTGTGACCTGATGGCAACCATATTTGGACAAGGAGAGGAACACTGCATGCTTGCAATGCTGTGATAAGATGCCATTTGCACTAGTTTTCAAAAAGTACTGCAACCTGAAGAAGTGGGCTTTGAGCCATGCTCCAAACCCAGGTTTGAATTCAGCCTGTTTAACCCTGATTCCAGCTGACTCAGTTTCAACAAAACTGGTCTAGTCCATGTAAACAGGAACCAAACAATTTTTTAAAAGCCATGTTCCAGCCTATGTTCCCACTCAGTTACAGTGCTTGACCAGATCAGTTCCTGGGCGTAAGTGTGATTGTATAGTTTTAATGGCTTTTAAATAAGTTGTTCCTTTTTACATGGTCAGTTTGAAACTAGTTTAACTGGAACTGCATTTAAATATAGCACAAACTCTTTTTTTTTTTTTCAGCATGGTACTAAAGCCCCATGTAGACAGTGCTTGACTGAGAAACCAAGGATAACTTGAGGTTTATTTTAAGAAGCCAAAACATATGTTGCTGACTAGAGATGCCACATAACTTAATGCCCTATTTTTTTCTCCAGATGGAGAAACACTAACTTCCATAATTCTCCTCCATTTGTCATCCTGCTTCATTGTTGCACCTTTTCTCTTGAATGAAAATCACTTTGGCCAGTGGGCTAGATCCAAAACAGAACTTCCCTGTACTGTTTGATCATCTTGTTTCTGTATGTTACTTGCCTTGATGTTGACAAGCACTACTGAGGATCAGCTTGAGTTTTTGCTGGGACTATGTGGCGTAGTTATGGTTCAATAAGATGCTAGTGATATTTTCAACATTATGGTAATTTTAGAGCTTACCGTTGAGGAAAATGTTACGTTTCAGAAGTTCCACAGAAAAAAGAAAATGCCAAGAATCATGATGGAGCTTCAGTCACAGTGCTATAGCCAAGTTTATAGGGAACGCATTTCTGGTGGCTGGTGATGCTGACATTTACAAAGGCAATTTGGAAGCAATAAAGAGTGTATGCTTTCTCATCCCTGCTGAACTAAGAGAATTTATACTAATAGAACGATCCCAGAGTAACCTGTCAGTGTTCATCACTTTTTCCCCAATGGAGGAGGCTAAACAATCTGTCACATCGCCTTAGACAGTTTGAATTTGCTTCAGGACTGCTCTCAAACGGCCTGCCAGCCAGGTGCCCTCCCTCATTGATCTTAGTATCACACTGGCTGGTGATTTGTCACATCAGCCAAGGTGACCAAGAGACAGCCTTGGCCCCAACTAGAAGCCTTTTACCTTTCCTTTTCCTTTTGGTTTTCCATCGAACCAGGAGTGCAATTAGTGGTGAGTAGATGGTAGGTCAGCTGTTGCTCCAGATGACAAGAATGGCAAAGCCACATGGCAGCTGAGCTAGTGTTGTCCTCAAGGACACCGGTGAAGGCAAAAGACCAGGCTCTGGTTGCTGGTGTAGTTGTAAACCTACAGCTTCTGCTGCTTGCCCCTCCAAACTTGTTTTGGTCAACTATGCTATTGCCCTTGAATATGCTTTGTGTGTGAAAAACCGATTGCGGTTGTTCTGTTGTCTGTCTTCTTTCTTCTACATCACGGATGTGGCACCAACTTACTCTCACAACAAGCCTGAGTTTTGTTTTGCTGTTGTTATTAACATGTAATTCTACTGTAGACCAAAAAATACAAAAAAGAAAAAAAAAAATCAGTTTCAAGACGTAAAAGACCAGTGAGTGAAAGGTGAAAAATTTAGGAAGTGAAGGTGTGAGAGAAGCAGCGGTTAACTGTGTTAAGTTAGAAATCTCAGAATAGCCTTACCTATTTCTTAACCAATGCTTACCAATCATCCGGTAGTGGGGTTAGATAGCTTTCTTGGCTCATTCGTACTTGTATCCTAATATATATATATATATTTTATTTTTGTTTCTTTGGTATTGCTGTTGCACATCATGTTGTCTTTTATAATGCCTGATTTTTATTGTATTGTACTTTATCAGTCTATTTTGGTTTTGTTTTCCTTTTGAAGGATGGGAAAAGTAATGTTTCCTTTTTGTTTTGAATTTTTGAGAAAAAAATGCACTGGAAGTAAACACAAACACATTTTGCCATTTGAAAAAAAGCAAAACACACAGCCACGCAGTGGAAAAGGCTAAGAAAAAGCTCCCCTCTTCTTCCTTATTATGGAAGCATCCTCTAAAAGATATGCTAGAAAAAAAACCAAACAAACAATCTCAAACAAAAGAAGAGAGAAGCCTCTTTGATCCTAGCTCTGCAATCTGGAGTATTTTAGCAGTGTTTTGCAGGGTCGGGCTCCTAAATGGCCAACAGTCATAAAATCCAGAACCACATGGGGCAAATTCATCCCTGGTGCAAGCAGATGTAATTGCAATGAAGTCAAAGGAGGTACACAAAGGATGGATTTAGCTACGTGCATGCAGGATACAGCTGCCTCCCCCGTAGTACCTAAGTCCCCACTGCTAGATTTTATTGCTGTCGAAACAGTTGGTCTTTTGGCTGTGTTAATTGCATAATACCCCTTGAACGTTGTTCAAGGTAGGCAAAACACTTTCCCACTGAATAAATCAGTTCTGGATGCGCCTTGGTGTGACACTTTTTGCCTACCAGCTTTCAGCTGTTACCCACTCCCAGCCGTGAACTGATATGGTCTAACTCTGGTTGAAGAGCCTGCCTTTGCCAGAAAAATGGACTTGACTATTAAGCATAGTAAAACTTTTGCATATTTAACTACTATGATCCAGAAATGGCCCTTGCACTTTTAAGGCATGTGGAAACATCCTCTCTGTCTTTCAAAATGGCAACAGTTCTTTTGCGAGTAAAACACCACGTGCGCACACGCGTGCACACGCCCACATGCGGTCCCTGGGCTCATCGCCCCAAATTCTTCCCGGATCTTTCCGTGCCCGGCAGTGTCCTGTCTCCATAGTGCCTGGTCATTTGAGTACAGCGGGGCAGAGACTCGTGTTGAGATAAATGCAAAGAGCATACATTTTAAAAGGCAGATGATTTTCCTGTTATGCCAGCATCTTTGAATCCCCATATCAGCTGATGGTTTTTCCTAGCCTGACAGCTTTCAATCAGTTGTTGAAACATTGGCTTTCTCTGTTTTGTTTTCTAAGGAGGGAATGTGGGGTGGGGAGAATAATGAGGTGTTGTTTGTAACTTCACAGTCCTGATAGTTGGTTTGTATCTTCCATATTTTATGCAAAAACAGACATTATAAGTCAATAAATAATTGTGCCCTAGGTTGAAAGTTAAGTGATCAGGAAAGGAAAAAAATGGTTGGCATTTTTCTACATTTTTGTGAAGACTCTTTTGGAAAGGAAGGGTACATATTTTTGTTGTGTAGTATTTTCTATTTTTGAATGCATTTTCTTGGTACAAGACTGTTTTGTGGAATTTTTTTTCTTTTTGGTGAACACATTATTTAAAAAAAAAAAAGAAAAGAAAGAAAAAACTAATTGAAAAGTTTGCCCTTAAGGATATGCTGCAGTTTTGAGGTTTAAAATAAAAAAAAAACCATTCAAGGCGTGTGTTAAAAGTTGGGGGATTGTATTGTTGGGAGTTTTTTTGTAATTGTTACAAGAAAAAGTTTGTAGCCACTGCTGTTTATTTTGTTTCAGATGAGTAAGTAAAGGGATTGTTCTNAAAAAAGTTATTTATGAAATGTCACAAACACTGGACTGTGAGTTTGTGTGGAAGCATTTTACCACCCTGTGTCTTCATAGAGCTGTTGGTGATCCTACTTCTCATTACTCTGCCTTATGATTTCCTGAGCAAATTTGCGGGGGGATGGTGGGAGGGGGAGAGAGAAACTGAATGCATTTTTGAGGCAGAGACTCGGGGGGAAAAATGCAAAACAGTGTTTTGGAATCCCAAAGCTGGGCTGTCAGCTCTACTTCTTCTCCCATCTGCTACAGGAATGAGAAAGGCTTACAGTCACTGGCGGAGAAAGAACACTCGTGGTACCTAGATGTGGCAATGCGCAAGGGGTTAAGTGACTGAGAGCCGCGATGCTCATAATGACCTCTGTAAATGACATCCCGGTGTCTCAGACAACAGCTCCCCTTGTTTACCCATCATCCGGCCAGTGGCTTTTGTGACCAACTCACCAACCCAACTGAAACCGTGAGGATGGTTTGCGTTTTCAGTTGCTAATCAAGCCTTTTTGGCACCCCAGCAGTGGGAGTGACCAGCGGGGAGCACTACTTAGTTTGATCACTGGTTCTGGATTTGAGGAGAAGTAGAGGCTGAGGGTGACCAAAGAGGTGTGCCATGTTCTCGATCTTTGAAGAACAGGCTTAAAAAGACTAAAGCAGTGCTCCAGGCACTCATGGGACCAGAGAAAAGGGAAGGAGGAAGATACCAACAGCCATAACAAAAACTGGAGATATGTAACTGGGCTACATTCGAGACCAACCAGACTCTTTTCCTTCCTGGACAATAATGCAGCCAAATCTTGAGACTGTCAAGCAGACAGAAAGCTGAATGTGGCCTTCATTTCTCCTGCCTTTCCTTTTTATTCTCCCTCTTCCTTTGCCCTGAGATTTCTTCTCAGTGAGCACCCGCTCCACTGAGCACTTTTTTGCCCTCCACCTAAACTGCCCTTGCTTTCAAAATGTGGGTTCAGTCAGGACTGAGTAAAATCATGTGCCTTCTTTTTCCCCTTTTGTAATTATACCAACCTCCTCCCCTTCCCCAACTTACATGTGTGAGAGACGCAGGAGGAGGCCCTTTAGAAGTGCTACTTGTCTATAGGTGTCCAGCAAAACAGTAAGGTGGTGATGAGGGGAAGGGGAGTGGAGAGATGCTACTAGCTCCTTTCCCTTTCCACACGTAGCAGGTCTTCCCAAGGAGACACCCTCCACCACCACCTCCTCAGATGCTCCTCTCTCCTACAGAGCAGTTGTAGGGGGCATGGGGTGGCTCTTCTCTCCCATTCCTATCCTAGCTGAGCGAAGCACTCACTCGATTTCAATTCATGCCGTTTGCAAGCAGTTACATCGACAAGACAAATGCAGTTTGTGGCCTTATCAAGATGACTTTTAAACCACTAAAAGAAAAAAAGGCAACTCATTTCCCACCCAAGCTTTGTGTCACTTCTAAAAACCCAGTCCATAGCAGTTTAGACTCCTTTAATTTCAGTCCATTTTAATGATGGTGGCTAAACTGACCAGCCTAGAGCTTAAATGCTAGACCGTCTGGTCTCATGCTTTCTTTGCTATAACTCCTACTGTCTGCTTGCTTTTCTTACTTTCTACTATATTCTCTGCTTTACAAGCCAGCCCTAGCCTTTGGTGAAGGGTGAGAGGAGCCAGTGGGATCCTGGCTCAGGGAAGGTAGCTGATAGATCGTTTTCAGTGTTTTAGCAGGAGAAGGATATACCAGCTGCTGCAGCAAATGCATATTATGATGGGCTGACTGCAGTATTTTTAGGGCCAATAAACCCCACCCAGTTACTGGAACATGGCTTGTTCCCAGGTCAAAACCATGGAGAGGAAAGAGCACATTTGGCATAATGAAGCGGCTTGCAATCCACAGCTGCCTGCGGGCAAAGACAGGGACCCAACTGCCGCTCGGCTTCTCTGCAGGCTTGCCCACTGCACAGTCAGTGTCCCTGACTCTGTGGAGGAGCTAGCTGCACTGTAGAGGCTTTTCTGATTTTAAGAATAGGCGCAAAGCAGCCCCTGAGTAGTGTCCGTCTGGCAGGCAAGCGTGAGGGTGGGCACCCAACCGTGCTGTTCCTCCTCACAGCACGAAGCTCCACGCAGGCTTTCCAGGAGCTTTACACTTTCAGAAATCCACCTGTAAAACCCGTGGCACTTGGGTGATGGGAATGAAAAATCCCTTAATCACTTCCATAAATGATCCAGTAAATGAAAATGTTGTGGACAGGGGACTGGAAATTTATTCTTTAGGCTGGGCTCTAGAGCCAGGGAGGAGCAGCAGGGGAACAATGTAGTTATTCCCCCCTCCCACTTAACAGTCTGTGTGTGTGCACATATATACAAGAGAAAGGATGTATTCCTACCCATCTTTGGTGCTGATGGACTTAAGACATTTGTCCAAGGCCTACTTCTGACACACTTAGAGAACGTAAGAATAAACTCTATCACATGCAATATTTCCCCAAAAAAAGGGAGGGAGGGGGAGGAGAGCAGTGTGGGCAGTCGGGATCGTTAGGGTTGGATTATTTTGCATCTTTTGTAAAACTGTAATTTCAACAGTGCCTTATTCCTAATAGATGCTGGCACTTGGGACACACACACGATGAAAGACACAACTAGGGAGAGTCAGACGTGTACATCCGTAAGACAGAGGTCATTAATCATCGTAAAGGAAGCTGTATTGGGAATGACACAGCTATGTCGGAATTGAAAACAGTTCAAATATTCAACCTCTAAAGCAATTTCCCTTCCACCGCCTCCTGCCTTCCCTCCTTGCCAATGGTGCTGCCCAAGAATAGCTGCCTACACCGAGGCCTGTCACTGCCCCATTTGCTTTTGGTGTTGTCAAGTCTGAGGAGTTTAGCACAGTCAAGCTTTCCACTGCTATCGTGTTTTCCATGGGGTATGTGAATGCCAGTTATTTTGCTTTAAATGCACTTTAAAAAAAAAAAAATCAAATCAAAGCTCCAGACTGTTTCAAATACATAGGGGAAGATAGTGCATATGTGTTTGAACCCAGTTCACTTTATCTCCAGTTAAAATGTACTCCATGCAGTGTGTATGTATAGAACGATGTGTATGCATACAAACACACACGTCAACCTTAAATATCAGCAGACTAACCTTTCTCCTTAAGCTCATGAAACCAGATGCTACACAAACACAGCAGCAGCAGAGGAATTACGGTTGGGCTCTTGAAACAGATCACAAAAAATAAAAACAACTACTTGGTCCTTTCTGTACGTTCAATAATTACAGAAGGAATTGGGTTGTAACCAGAATAAAAAGGAACGGTGCTAACTGAATGAATGGGCAAAAAAAAAAAAAAAAAGACAAAATCAAAAACTCAGCCCAATAATGCAGTTTGACTTTTACGCTAATTCTCACATTGGGTTGGTTTGTTACTTTTTTTTTTTGTTTTATATGAAAAAAATTTGTATCTAAACTGATCCACCACCACAACAACAACAAAAAAAAAAGCAGCAAACAAACAAAAATGCATCCTGCCCTGAGGAAGCTCTTGTTTATGGAGGATGTCAGAAGTCTCAAAACTCTCGGCCTTGCTCTCACGTACCACATGCTCAATCAGTCCTTTTTTTAAAATGTCTGAAACTGAAAAAAAGAAGAAAAAAAAAAAAAAGAAAAAAAAAAAAAAAAAAAAAAAAAAAAAAAACAAAAAACAAAACAAAACCTTTTTGAAGCACCTTATGCGGCTTCCCATTCCAGGAGTGGGAGCCGCCTTTTTTTCTTTGAGCACCTTACTGATGTGTTAATGCTATCTGCTGTCTTTTTGTTACCCGTGGGCCGAGTGGCTGGCTGTTAGCACGTACACACGAGCGCGCGGGGGGTGAGGGTATGGCCGGGCGCGTGCTGCTGCGCTCCACACGCGCGTGTACACCGGCCTTTCTGCAAAACGCTACACACGCACACCTGAGCGCGCAGCCCCGCGGCGGAGAGGGGCGTCCATCCACGTTCCCATTCCTCGTGGCACTGGCTGGAACCCAGGCAGAAAGTTCTTGGTCGGTCTTTGCTCTGTTGCATGGAGGGGAGGAGGGGGAGCTAAATGGTGGAGTGGAGAGCACACACTCCTGTGTGCAGATGTAAAAAAAAAAAGGGGAGGGACATTTTCTTCTTGGGAACAAATTCCCAACAGTCATTTGATGCTGAGTGAATGGGAAACTGCACCCAGGCCTAAATCCTGGGGTCTTTATGCAGGCAACTGCCGCCGCAGACTGTGGGGGCCGTCTTGCCAGCACAGAGACTTCAGGATTTGGCCCCAGAGTGGTGGAGATCCTCCGCAGGAGGCGGGTCTCTGCCGGTACCGATGCGTGTTGCCGTGGTCGTATGTGTCGTTACACGCCCACCCATCCACACACCCACGCACGCGCGCTCCCGCCTGCACACACACACACACACACACCCACCCACACACCGCTGTACAGGCATCTCTCAAGAAACATGGTTTGTGACTATGTGAAGAGCAGGTCAAAAGTTTTGAGTGGTTAAGTTCCTTTTTTTTCTCTCATTATACTCTGTAAATGGTATGTCAGTTATCAAAAACAAGCAAGTAGAAAATTGTTAAAAAAAAAAAATACCTTGCATACGCCTTTTCTATCAAGTGCTTTAAAATATAGAATAAATACACACATCCTGCCAGTTTTTTCTTACAGTGAGAGTATCCTTACCTGCCATTTAATATTAGCCTCGTATTTTTCTCACGTATATTTACCTGTGACTTGTATTTGTTATTTAAAACAGGAAAAAAAAATAAAAAAAGAAAATTAACTGTAGCGCTTCATTATACTATATTATTATTATTATTATTGTGACATTTTGGAATACTGTGAAGTTTTATCTCTTGCATATACTTTATACGGAAGTATTACGCCTTAAAAAAATACGGAAATAAATTTTACAAGGTTTCTGTTTTGTGTGGAAGAGTAATTGATGTTGCTAAGAATGATGTTTGTTTTTTGTTTTTTTTTTTAATGTTACCAGCACTTTTTTTGTAAGTTTCACTTTCTGAGGTATTGTACAAGTTCACACTGTTTGTGAAGTTTGAATATGAAGGAATAATTAAAAAAAAAAAAAAAGACAAAAGAACGTGGCAGGTGTCTTTGTGCGTTTCTTTTTCCCTGGAGGACACGGAAGGTGGATGGCGAGTGTCCTGCAGACCCCTCTTAGCTCTGATGCAGGGTGGCATGAGTCCTGCTGGCAGCTGTCTGCAAGATCAGCCGAAAACTCTATCGTGTTGGGATTGTTGTTGTCTGAACATCAACAGTATTTGGTGTTGCGGCCAGATGCCTGGAAGTCTGGGGTACTGGCATCTGAGATTTCGCTCTGAGATAAAATGAATTACTTCCCATTCTTCCAATTTTAAGCAACTCTGCACTAACTCTATAAAAGCAAGACATTTCACTTGCTCAGCCCTTGCCAGCCCTCTCCAAATATCACAAACAGATTCTGCCTGTCGGTTCAGGCTCTGGTGAGTGAAGTGCTCCTTGGGATCCGCACTCACTCTGAAGGGTCTCATTTCCCCTTCTTGACAAGGACTAGTCCTCAGTCCTCTAGTTTCAGTAAAAATGTTTTCCTCGGTCATTGCAACAAGCACATTAAAAAGACAGCCCCTAAAAGCTACTACTGACTGTGTTGAGCAGGGGCAAAGAACACCAGCTAATGGCTCATATGGGTTCATGCTGTTCACTAACGATTTTTCCTGCAGAAAAGTTGAAATGGTCAAAATCCCCCAGGCACTGTGTGCAATAGAGACGTCGTTCAATGAGACAGGCACAGTGCTACACTTAAGCAACTTTTAAAAGCAAACTTTTAAAATGGAGCAAATTTTGTTAGCTATGATACTTTAAAAGTTACTGAAGATGTAAGCAGTCCTGCCCTTCAGCTTTGTCCTTTCAGCCCTGCCATTTTCAAAGTGGATGTCATTCTTAACTTTCCATACCTTCACTAAGCTTTTGCCTCCAGTACTGTTCAGTTGCAATATCCTAAGTTTGATGACTTTCATTAAAAACATTGAGTAGTCAAGCCCCACCAAACTCACTCCCAGGTCACGCTTGAACCAATGCCATTAAAAAAATACAGAAAAGGTTCCTGCAAAGTGATGTGAAAACCAGGGCACAGACATTGCCAAGCTTGGGCTGCTAAGGCTGAGAATTAGAATTATTGTACAAACCAGAATTGGACATGCAGACCTACACTGAGCTCCTGCTCACTGCCCAAGCACTGCTCCCACTTAACCAAAACCATACTAGATCTAGAAAAGCCCCTAATTTTGTTTCCAGGTCACATATTACAAACAGCTAGGTTTACTTGAGGATAACCAGCTTTCTGCTTGGAGCAGACTGAGAGCCCCAAGGTGAGACCAAGGTACCCTATCTTAACTTTCTCCTTGTGAAAATTAGGACCATTTTGTCCTTTTGGTTTTGGCTGCATGCACTGTGTGCAAAACAATTATCTTCATTTTCCATAACAGGATGAAGGACAATTGTCCCCACAGTCCTCTGACCCATGAGTGGTAGAAAGGAAGGGCTTCTCCCACCTGGGAGAAACCGTGTTGGATGACCCGCTCCATGAACAGCTCCAAGGGACATTTTAGCATGGAACTCAAATCCTATTTCTCAGCCACCATCAGCAAAAATGCCAATCTGTCTGACATCAAACACCTCACACTTCCCTCAGAGTCAGGAGGACAAACGTACAGGGATCGGCTCTGGACACTGAGGTTCACTGGGCCATGGGTGGCCCAAGCCACAGCCTTCTCAGACATGTCCCCTGTGTGTCCCTGGCAGTGGCCACCTTGAGGTGGGCTGAGATGACAAGAACCTGGGCTTGGTCCTACCTGACCTGTTAGCTGAGAGGCCTCACTGCCACCGTCATTCATGATGCATGATCGTTACTTGCCTTCTCACCCTCCCTGCAAGGAAGAGCTAGCCCTCCAGTGGGGTCCCCTGCCAGTTTACCTTTCAGCCAACCTCACAATAGTTTCATTCATTGCCATCAAACAGCTCTTTTTCATGCAGCTACAACACTCTTCCCACCTCTGGACCCACTTTACAGACCTGGGAGGAGTGGGGGAGCCCAAGATAGAACTAATGTCAGGAGCAACAGGGTTGACCTCACGTCCACACTGTCCCCCCTCTCAGACTGACTCCCCTTCCTCCGTCTTCACCAAATCAGCCCATTTTTATGGCAATACTGAGACTACGGATGTGGCTTTTGTAGCGCAAGACATTAAATGCTCGGGTTCATTATCAGCACCCTTCTGCACGCTGGTACTCTGGGCTGACACTGGCCCTTCCTCT
Organism: Fregata magnificens; assembly: GCA_013389945.1. NCBI lineage: Eukaryota > Metazoa > Chordata > Aves > Suliformes > Fregatidae > Fregata > Fregata magnificens. Next base: position 409,136 of record WAAD01023683.1, on the reverse strand, counting down.
GCCATGGTGCCTGGTTCCCTGGCATCCCTCAAAAGCACCCTCCATGGCAGCATGTGGTTTGTGGTTATTTTTTTCTGCAAGGCAAACGAAGTCAGATTCCTTCTCAAACCAAGCTGCTCCGCACCAGCAAACACGCGCACACACACACACAGAGACACACACCCCCAGGACCACTGAAACCACCAAGTTTCCCCAGGCTGCAGGCAGGACTACAGGCAGGACTGGTACCACGGTTTCAGTGAGTTTGGGCAATGCATTGGTATGACCCAACCAAGGGTGATACTGTCTCATGAGGAGATTTTGGGCAGGAGCTCAGTGGAGGAGTAAAGAGGAGACAGGGAATAGAAGTGATTTGGGATGTGTCCCTACACCAACCCCATAGGCTGGAACGCTCCTTAGGGGTGTCACACTCAGTCGATGAGGGAGAAGCTCCTACGGGAAACCTGTCCCCAGTCAAGGAAGAAATAAAGCCTCCCAAGCTGTGCCCTCGCCTTTGGTCTGTGAGGGAGAGGAGGGTCCCCTGTGGCTTCTCAGTGGGGCAGGGGCACAGCTATAAGATACGCCGGCACACTTAGACACGCAAGATAAGCCTAAAATGAGGATCCTGACATAAGCCTCTCCTCAGGTTTGCACCTGTAGTAGCTGGGTGTGGGAAAACTGGGAAATTGCCTAGAAATAGGCTTCTGGGGAGCCACTGCATGTGCTCAGTAAGCACTTAGAAGGACATGGGGACATCTCACACATACACACACAGGCATGCACATGCAGATGTTCATTCCTACCGTCACACAGCTCGGAGAGGTTTCCTCACCCTGAGCCCCAGGGGGCCCTGAGTCATGGCCCCAGCTCAGCCCTCTTGGGAACTTGGTGCTTCTGCCCTAAAGAGGATCAGAAGATGCAGTTGAACACAGAAGCACAGAATTAGGGTGGGTTCAAGACCATCCTTCAGATGTGCTAAGGTCAGAAACTGTTGGCCAGGAGACATTTGTTTTGGTTTGAAATGCTCAACTGAAACTCTGCTGGCTGGGGAGATCCTCCAGCTGCCTGCCAAGAGCTGGGCTGGCGAGGTGCCACCCCAGCGAGAGCAGCCAGGACTCGGGTGTGTTCAGCCAGGGTCTGGGCTGGTTTCTTGGCCCAACATGGGGTGCTGGATGCGCACCAGTGGCCCCCAGTATGGTAAGAGCCACGTGGCTGCATGGTCCCTTCACTTCACCATTCATGGGTCCAACCCTAGTCAGAGACAGGTGACAAATACTAGTGAGCCCTGCCTTGTAGAGTTAGTTTATGCTTATAGTAATTATAGATGGGCTGGGCCATGGCCAGGGCTCTCCCTTACCTGCTGGGATGAGGTAGCAGCCTAAGTCCACCAGCGGTGCATATACCCCCTCTCAGACTGCAAGACTTGCAAAGGCAGTGCAGCGTCGGGTTCCTGAGCTAAACGCGGTCCAAGAGTGCTCCTTGCAGGCCTTTCCCCCAGCCCTCAGGCTCCTTACAGCCATGAAACTGGGCAGTAGATGCTGTTTGCAACCCATCACCAGCTCGGCCGCCTGGTAGCCTCCATCCTGAACACCTCCGTCCCCTACTCTGCTTGGGACCAGACATTGCTTGACTGCACAAGCCACCTGCAGGCATCGCCATCCAGGCCTGTATGCCCAGACACACAACAAAACAGATATATGGCTGAGCATATTGATCATGCAAGGGGTGTATATCAAACCGTATGATAAGGTGGGGGCCACAACAGAAAGCAACCCCCTCCAGAGTTGACATAAACAGCCAACAGCCTTTCCCAGCCCACCAGCAGGGAGGTGAAGCTTCATTGCCAGCTGGCAGACATGGCTGCAGCTCGGTCAAGGTCAGCCTTAAGTTGTTTGGTTTTTTTTTTTCTAAAGACCCTTCACTGCAAGGGCCAATGGCTAAATTGACCCTACAGGGAAAAAAAAAAAATCCTATTAATGCACAATTGTTTACAACATTAACAAAGAAATGCAAGATCCATGTCTGGAGATTTGTGGCCCAATGCTCAGGTTACAGCACAAGTCCCAAATCAGGATTTTTCAGAAATGCATATTTAAAGCTTCACATTTGCATATTTTAGAGTATGGAAAATGGAACATAATTTAAAAAAAAACCCAGGAAGCTCAAAGTTTTTTCAGGCCACTTTCTCATAGAACTGGAAATGCCTCCTTGTGCCAAACCCAAGATGAATAATCCCCATCCCCAGTGAAAATGTGCAAAGTTCAAGTGATTTTTGTCAAAACTGTGACTTTTGGTAAATGCTGATAAAAAATTAAACTATAGTCAAATTTCATTAAAAATAAATAGCTTGGTTTTTTCAGAAGGGCTGAAGTCCTAATGTTCCCAATGGATACCCTTGGGATGCAGAACAGTTGTGAACAGTAGCTCTGTGATTTTGGAGGCCCGGACAGATTTATGAAACGCTTTAAGGCCAGGTCCATGGGGGCAATGTCGCTAACATGGCTCCATTTCAAAGTAGGCAAAGCATCTACGCAGCTCCTCAGAGCTGAGCCGCAGTCCCTTTTGAAAGCAGGATGTAGCTGCTTTTGAAACGTTGCCTCACTTGTCAAGAACCTGCTTTCCTGCAATTTTCCTTGGCTGACCCATTCACTGGTGGGTCTGTGCACTGAAACCCAAGTCTGAAGCACAATAGGAGACTGAAATATCATTTCACCTAAGAAACAAAAAATGTTATTTCCTTCAGGAGACACAGGAGGATGCCCTTACACAACTGTATGGAGATAGACCAGACGAATACTGCCATCACTGCCCCCATTGCACGGCTCTTTGAGTATCAGGGATACTCCCCACGGCCCTGATGAAATGAGACCGACTGTGCTTCAAGGCCTTGGCATAGGTGCTTCCTTTAGTAATCATCATCGTCGTCAATGACATCTCTGCGACACTCATACAGGCACTGTGCAATACATCTTGCAGACCAAGTCATTATATTAGGAGGGAGGGAAGGCATAAATATCATTAATCCAAGGAATTAAAAGTGTATGTGGAAACTCAGCTGTGCCGACAAAGCTCTCTGCGCCTACGAACCAGCAGACAATGGTCTCCTCGCCCACATTAGTCCCACTGATGGGCTTCAAACTCAAGCCTGGGTGGGGAAAAGTACTCAGCTCACATGTCCCCCTTGGTGCCATCAGCAAATTGTAGGCAACAATGATTTAGCATTTCTTTCGCCCAGGGACTTGTAACACAGCACTGACAAACCTCACACCGATACCGTGGCCGAGCCTTTACCCAGTTTTAAATTTACAGGCTACACGCCACGGGGATTTCATGCCAGGCTTTTCTGCCCAAGCCAGAAGAAGTGCATGATAATGGCACTGGCAGTATTACTGACCACGATCCCATCTATCTCATCTCGTCTCATTGAAATAAGCAAGCGAAGAAGAATCCAGCTATTCAGACAAGTTCTATTTTTCCATATGGCCAGACTGCCCATCATCAATTAGCCTGATGAATGAGACAGAGCCAGCTGTCTGGAAAAGACTAAAAACAAAACAATCAAAGGAAAGAAAGAAAGAAAACAAACAAACAAACAAACAAGCAAACAACAGGAGCCCAACTTCCCCAGACAACAGCACAACCCTCCTTTTTTTTTCTTACATGATTTTGGAGGCCTGCAGCACCGAGGGAAGCACTGCGTGATAAAAGCAACTTGCCCTCACTGCAGATGAATGCCAGCATTTCAGACAAACCCCAAGATTTCTCATTCCCTACCTGAACCCCAGGAAAGCCAACATAACCCAGCACCATCCTAGGACTGTACCTGTACCAGAGAGCATGAGGATGCTGATCACACACCTGCACAGCCCCCTTGGCAGGAGCAGCCAGGCCATGCTGCCACCAAGCCATGAAAGCTAACAAGTGATAGCTCTTGCAATTCCCACTCCAGGAGGCATTGCTATTACAGAGAGAATTGAAGAGATTATTTTAAAAGCTAATTGGAAGCAGCAGTTGTCTCACCTGTCCTCTGAAAGAAGCATAAATGAGTATGCGACTGACCTGCAGTCAGCTGCATGTATCTGCAGATGCATTTCTAGTTCACAGCGTAGCAGCTGCAGAGTGGGAGGCAACTCCTCCTGCATACCCCATGGTGGAAATAAGCCATAAGGAGACTGCTCTGCTGTTTTGGAGCAAGGGGGGGGGGGGGGGGAAGAGGGGAGAAGCATCTGCAAGCTCGTGTCTTTAGTGATGGGAGGAAAAGGAAAGTTTCTCAGCCCACTACTTCCTCATCCTCTGAAATTTAAGACCTGCATACCCCGTGCTGCGAAGCACTGGGCTTTGTGGTGTCGCATCTCTGCACCCATCCCAGCCCCCAGCAGAGCATGGGGCTGCAGCCCAGCCGGTCCACCAGCTCACCTGTGCCCATGGGAGCCAAGCCTGTCCCAGGGATTTGGGCAGTGGTTGGTTTGCCTTTACCTAAGTCCTGGCCTTAAGATACAGAGCAAGCTGGCAAGGTGCCTCCAGATTTTGCAGCCACAACTTGTGCTTTCTTGGGTCTTGAAACTCCCTCAAAGCCTCCCAGAAGAAACGCTGTTATGACATCTCTGCTAAATCAGTCATACAAGCTGACCCCTGAAAACTTTTGGCAGCATGTGCGCAAGACCTGTCTTTTGAGTCCTGCCTGGAGAGGCTTGCTAAGCCCGCACCCACCGCTGCTCAAAGGCACCTTTGCCCAAACTTTCAGAAAGCAGATGCTGCTTTGGAGGAAAGGTTTGCCAGCTGCCAGCTCTCCAACATTAGTCAAACTATATTTCTTCCTCGCTCCGCCTTTCAACCTATGTCTCCACTGATGCATTCACCACCCTCCCTCCTGCCCCACAAGCTGCAGGACAGGCAGGGCAGAGCATGGGTCAGGTTGAGGCGCTCAGGCACAGCCATGACAGGGGGGGTCCTTTGGCCCCACCAGCACACGCAGCCTGCGGCGCTCACACCGCTCACCGCCTCCTTCCCCCAGCTTAACAGCGCATCTTAACTTCACCTGCTCTTAATTTTTTTTGTCTTACCTGCCCCACCGCCTTTTAAAGCCGAGCAGGCTGCCTCCAAGGGGCTTTACCGTCCAGGACAATGAGGTCAATAGCTTTACTTCGCAGCTGCTCGTGGCTTTCAGGCTGCTTCGTGGCTTTTGCAAGCATGGCAGTGTGACAGCTCAGGGCTGCGGGTCTCCTAATTTTCCCTTGGCTCAGAAGTGCATTAGCAACCTGAGCTAACCATAAATACAAGCTGCTGAGTTGAAGACCTCACGTGCAAAAGGAACTTCAAGGCATTTTAATCCTGTTTCCTTCCCCCTCTTCCCCTAGGTTTTAGATGACACCTACCTGAATCTATATATCTTCCTACCCACCTCTTTTCATCAGACCCTTCTTTGGTCCATTTGCAATCTGCTTATATGGCTTTTTGGAAGATATTTTATTGACTGTGGTTCATCGCAGTGCCCAGGCTTATTAGGGTTTATGTCTTTGGACAGCCTCCAGAGGACTTTATCTGAGGAACTTAATCAGTCACCATTAATAAATTGTATAAACAGCTGCTTAGGAGAAAAACAGATCATAAACCTGAGTATTTTAACAAGGTCACTAGCCTGCAATTATATGTGAGACAGAAAAATGCTACCAGACCGTCCTGCACCAGCCTCGGGTGACATCTTAAAAAAATGCCAAAGAAATTTAGGTGTTGGCATCCTTCTAAGTTCCTGGCAGTGATGCTGGCACTGCAGAGCAGCTGCGCTCCTCGGTGCCCTCTGCACCTTCTCTCTTGAGTGTCTGGGAGTTAGGAGGTCTGCAGGGACCCTGAGCATGGCAAGCACATGTATGTCCCCTACATGTGTGGTTCATAAGCCGTGGACCTTGTAGGACCTGATCCTGAAAGCATTTTTCCAAAAAATATGACTATCTGAACATGATCTTGAGTGGACTTTTTGGGAAAGGCCACCAGGAAACACCTCTTCTCTCCAAGTGTCTACACGTGAAGTGTCCTCTAGCCAAAACAGCTATAGACCTATATGGCCAAACTTTAGCAGCGATTATTTGTTTGACGTGCACGTTGAAGCCAGAGCTTTAATTCCCCAGTTGCCCACGTGATGTACATGCTGGTTGGAGGCTTGGTGAGAGCCAGCAGGTTTTTCTTCCAGCAAAAAAACAACAGGGCAGCAGCAAAGCACCATGAGCTCCAGCCCAAGGGGTAACCTCCACCTTGAGCCGTCTAGTGTGGCAAAGTCCAGCCCCAACATCCAGACCCATCCCAGAAAGGACCAAAGCATCAACACCTCTTCCTGATGGCAACAGGAACAGCTCAGCAGCTGCTGCATGGCAGCTTAATCCCATCTTCCCTCCTTTGGAGGAGCCTCTCCTGAACCTAGCATACAGACGTCCCCCTCTCCCTCCCTGCAGCCAGGCCCTGGCACAGTCTGGCTAGTCTGGTGTGTTTTAGGAGGAGGTTCAGTAACTGTGTTTTGCCATACCAGGTGTATCAGGTGTCCCAGCTCTAAACTCTTCCAGCAAAAGTGGGTATGACCCACCTTTGAATATTCAAGTTGATGGACAGGTCAGATGGATGTTTCCGCAGCCCCTTCCCTCCCATACTTGCCTCTTGTGCCATCTCTTCTCTTCCCCAAATTTTCCCTCCTTTCAACAGTCAAGCCCTCTCTAACCCCCCATGCATTTCTGTCTTCTTTTCCACGCTGGAGGTCCTCTGTCTCCTCACAGTCCTCCCCAGCTCCCTCCTCTGGCCATGTCCCACCAGCCCTTGCTGTGCCCCTCTGGGCCACGCTGGTCCCCCTGAGGAACATCACCACAAGCACCTCAGGATGCCTCTCCCCTGACAACTTCATCTACCCGCCTGTTTACTCCTTTTCCACTTGTCATGCTTGATCGATGCCTTTAAAGAGGCAAGCTCACAACCTACATCCTTCTTCACCTTCTCCTCTTGCCCCACCATCCAAACCATGGCTTTTCATTTATCTTTCCTCTCTGCTTTCCCCTCCTTTACCCTCCCTAGACCCTTGTCATTCCCTGGCCCTTCACCCTGCCTTCATTTCAGAAAAGGAGTACAACAGTGAGGGGATTTCAAAATCCCAGCCGTGTTTGTGCAAGTGGGAAGATCCACATGGGCCTCAGCAGACCATGGCCAGAGCCCATGGCCGCTCACGCTGAAGGAGCACGTGAGCAGGGTCCCATTCCAGAAAAACACCTGTGCACCCATTTGACTTTGGGCATGTGAGTGATCCCAAAGGAGACACTGGCACTCTTAAATTTTTGTTCAAGTGCATTAGTAGCTCGGGACTGAAACCAGCATCACCCTGATCTCACAGTTCACAGAGGGATGGAAATCTTGGCAAGGAAAGGCAGCCAGCATGAGGTAACCTTCCCTCATCTGGTGACACCATTGAAGCCTGGGGAAGGGCTCCAGACAAGGCTTTTCTGTCTCACCTCCTAACAACAGGAGAATCAGCACTGTAACAGAAATTTGGTGCAAATGCAGCATGAATGGAAATGTCTGTAAGCACCAGAAGGAGGGTTACAAGAAAGGCCTGAACTGGTAATGAAGGACACTGTTCCCCACTGAGGAGTGCGTTGGTCACATCATGGCCAAAAGGCTGCTACGAGTGCAACACAGACAACTTGTCAGCAGAAGACCCAGCGTCCAAACACCAGGATGATGGCAACAAGGCTGCAGCATATTGCATAGACTGTTCCTTTTCCTGTTGGCCTGACAGAAAACTAGAGTCTGGTCTTATAATTCAAATATAGGGTCCAAACAAGGAAGATCGGACACCAGGCAGCAGCCCAGCCCACGGGAAGGTGCAGGACCAGCCCCTAACAGCTGCTGACTGCTAAGGGAGCCCTCCCTCAGCATCCATCCAAAATTTATTTTGTTATTGACAGTCAAGAAAAACCCAAGAGGCATGATGAGGATGTGATAGCCGCTGTCCTGATGATAGCCACTGTCCATTCTCCTCCACGTTGCACACAAGTGGTCCTGGCCAGATCACCTGAACCCATACATCTTGGTGCTTGTTACTATATGAGTGTCAGTGTGTAACATCAGCCTGCTAAAGATTTGGTTTAAAAATTGTCTTCCCTTTCCATAAGATCCCACACTGAGTTTTGTTACATTTTTTCCTACATTCTTAGTATCCTTTGAATTTGTTACTAAGCCCCTAAAATTCAAAGGTTCACTAATATTTGCTTGTTTGCTACAAGTAAAATCCTACAGATCAGAAATATACTGTTTAAACTTATCAATTATCTACTGGCATAGAGAAGTTTCTACTTAAAGACTCAAATGAAAGGGGTTTTTGTCATTTATGATCCCTAATTTGGTACTGGAAGTTTGTGTAACGTTGAGAGATATTAAAATGCTCTTTCTACTAACTACTCAAATACTTCACCGTTTTGAAGCTCTTTTAACTGAAAAGAAAATACAAATCCACAAACCTTAACTAGAAGGAATAAACTGCTAGCGCACCTTACCTGTTACTGGTTTTTCAAAAGAGAAGAAAATAATTAAAACAGATTGGTACCTGCCTTCTTATCGACGGATAAGAATAGGTTAGTACCTACCATTCTTACATTTGATATCTTTATCAAATACGACTCCTGTGGTTTCTAAAAGTTCATGGTGAAATCTCCAAAGTAATGTCTCCCCTTTCCTGTCATTACAAATCCACGTCAGCCAATAACTTGAGACCATCCTTCAGTCCTGTGCACCAAAGCATGTATTTCCTTAATTGCAAGTGTCCTTATTGTTGCAAGTGCTTGAAATAATTTAACTTTCCCTCTAATACATTGAAATACTTTCAGAATCTGGAGGGAAGCATACAGACAGCAAGAACTTTCATGGAAATATTTAGTACCCCAAGGAAGGCTGAGGCAAGGAATTAATTACCCAAATATTGTACGACGGTTGGCCCACACTGATGAGCGCTGAGCCATTGAGGCAACAGCAGCTCGTGAGCAAGGCAGGTAACAGCAGTTTAGTTCTCTCCAGTCCCTCCCAGAATGAGGGCAAGTCTTGCACAGTGCTGCAATAAACTCTGGGCACTTAAAAGTTTCATAGCTTTTTGTTTTACTGAAGGAACGGCTCACGTGCAGTTTGCATTGGGTGGGGGGAAGGAAAACAATTTAAAAAAGAAAAAGAAAAGAAAAAACCACACCACCCAAGAAATAAAGCACTGCAGATACAGTCAACCTTTTACTCTGGCACAAGTGTAGGGTCCCTTGCTTTAGCTCTGGTGAGACAACCCCATCCTGGGCTGCAGGATAGCCTCTCAGTCCAGCTGCGCCCCAGGTCTCCTGCCTTGATAGCCCCGCCGCAGAGTGCTGGTGCAAAAGCTGTGTCACCGGTGTGTGCCAGCACGTGCTACACACCGTGAAGTAGCTCTGACCCCCTTCCCAGAAAGTATATTGGAACAAACCCACACATAGACATCTCTCATGAGGGACTGGAAAGATTTATGTTCTGCACTGAAAGAGAAAAGGTTAGAAATAACAACTAGTTCTCTCCTCTCACTGCATTTGGTGTCTTGTCTTACTTTTTTGGAGATATTTAATCAACACTAAAGCCTATTTCTGCATACCTGAAAGTTTCCTTCCTTTGACTAACACGGTCATCCTGTAAATGTGAAGCTCCTTAATGCAAACATACTATAGCCAGTCCACATCTTGCTTGGAACATATGCACTAGGCAAGAGGGCAGGCACTGATCCCACATGAGCAGCAGGAGGAATTTGGTGAACTGAGTTGCTGATGGCCCAGAGTTTGCCTCGGAAACGTTAATAGCAGCAACATGATTGTTTTCTGTCTTTTGATACCAGCACTGTTACATCCGCATATTAAATCGGAGAAAGAATGGGCTCTCAAATTTTCCTGTGGTTACAGACCGATTGCCATTAATGTGAAGATTACCTTTCCAAAGCACAAACACCCCACGTTTTGCATTGGCAGAGGAAACCCCGAGACAGCTGACTCAGCTGATCAAAGGTAGCCCCTGGAGAAAGAGGATCCCCTGAGACCATACCTCCTGCAAGGTGACAGCCTGTGCTGCATTACCGAGAGCTGCTGAGTCCATGGGGGAGTGCGTTGTGGCTCTGGGGGGCTGGCCCAGGAGAAATCTGGGTCCAGACTGGAGATTGCCCAGAGTTACAGTGCAGAGACCTCGCCTGTTCTGCTGGGTATCTCTATACAACCAAAAGCTTTCATGGAGGGGAACTCAAGGGTAAAGTTTCAGTAGTTTAAAGTGAACCAGTGACTATGGACTTTGTAACAGCTGGCAAACTGTAGTTTATTTGTGGACTTCTTTCTAGCACCTAAGAGAGAAAATTAGCAATCTCCCTTGGGTGTTCATGTCTGAATCTTTCTGGACACGGATGGGAGATGGGCCTCACAACAGCAGGTCTTTGCTGTGGGCAGCAGCATCTTACGACCCAGTAACAGAATAATCAGGGCCAAGAACAGAGCCAGGTCAGTGATAAAAGTACGAATAATCTCACTGTTGCTCTCTTACACCAGTCAGAGCTGCTAGACACAACTGGCTTTTTACTGATCAGTTTAACAAACAGCGCTTGACTTAATGTCATTTGGTGTTTCTCCTATGCTGAAGGTGAAAACACACAGAACTAGCATTCTTATTTCTGCCTTTTGGAGTGAGACCGTAATCACCCCACTCCAGAGGAGGAATTGAAATTGGATGTGGGACTACCTCTGGAGCTACTCCAAGAGGGCAGAGCACCTTCCCCCAGCTGGGAGCTCCCTGGAGGCCCTTCAGGGAAGATGCTGGCACAAGGACAGGTCCCCTGCTCCCACTGCTCCCTGTCACATGGACCAAAGCATGCCCCAGTGGCTCTGCGGAGGGGGTAGCAGCAGCCACCTTCTCACATGGGACGTGGGACTGAGGGGACAGTCTCCTCCAATGCAAAGTGCAGGATTCAGGTGAACTGACTGAGCTAAGTTAAAAGCTGAAGGGCAGCTTGGAGCTTCCCTTCAAAAAGCTCGTGGTCAGGGAGGGCTGGCTGATCTGCAGGCTGCTGGGGAGTGTGGGGAGGACAAGCCTGTGGGATGATCAGCACGTGAGGCGCTCTTCAAGGCACCTCATGTTACAGAGTGGGCTGGTTCTGCCGGCACCAAAAAAGCTAAAGTAACCTATAGCAGAGCCTAAGCACAGTGCAAGTTTGTAAGTAGCCAAACCAACGCAGGAATATGCATTATGGTAGCGAAGAAAGACCCCGCATTCTGTAATCCGGTGATGATCTCTTAAGAGATGGGCGTACAGAGCCCATTCCTGAGAAAGCCTCTGTTCAAGGATATTAGGTGTCATTAATCTTCCCTCATAAGAAGATAGTTGGTGAAATTAAAAGAGAAAACACTCGGCACTGACAAAGATTGTTTTTTAAACACCATAATTATCCTGTGTGACTCACTGCCATGCTGTATCATTGCTACCAAGAGGTTAGATAGCTTTTTTAAAAAACAACCGTGGTGTTTATATGAGTCAGGAGACTTCATGCAGCTGTGTTAGACAGGGAAACCAATGCAGGAAACCTCTCTTTCCTGAGAGCATCAGCCCGCTGTGGCACAACCGCCATCGGCCACGTGCGGCTGCAGGTCCCCTTGTGCACCTTGGTGTTCGGCTTTGGTGGGGTGCTGGCTTCCACGAACGCGGGGCTGTGTGTTTGCCCCCATTAGCTGAGCCACCAGTGTGACCCTGCGCAGGGTGCTCACCGTGTTCCCGCCCAAAGGGCTGGTGTTTGGCTAACGCCTGCTGCCAGGATGCTTTGGTGCCTTCAGCAGAGGCTGTTCCCGGGGCCAGGGGCTGCAGTTTTGCTCACCACCACCGGCTGTCCCAGCCGGACTGTGCAGAGGTGCCGCTCCAGGGGGAGGCAGGGAGGGGGGGGACGTGGTTCCAGTGCCCCCAGCTGCTGTGAGACACATCCAGCCTCCGTCACTAGCAGGAGGGATGGAGACAGCGGGATGCATCAAACACCACAGAGCACCTGCTACCTGAAAAGTCGCTTTTAAAATACATTTCTGTACTGTGCATCTGTTCTTCTTTGTCCCCTCGTGTTTCACAGACAGGCCCGTGGGCTGCCAGCACTGCTCCCAGGCACATCCCTGCTGTCACCCCATATGGCCTGCGACAGCCACCTGTGCCTCCCACCTCTCCCTGCCGCCCCCCATCTCCCTCGACAGCCCTTCCACCAGCAGGAGTCAAGCCTCTGCGGCTCCAGTCACAACCATCCCACGCTGTGCAAGGAAACAGCTTCCTCTTACTACAGGTGTGCCCAGCTCAGGATGTTCTTTATCTCAGCCAGGGCCTCCTAGATGGAGCAGTAATAAAAGCAATTAGTCCTGCTGCTGCACAGGCGCTCAGCAGAGCCTGCGTGCAGTCAGAGCAGATGCACTGGTCAGAGCACTCAGCCCCCAAACCTGTTTATGAGATGTTTCCTGCATGTACAACCTCAGCTCCAGGTTGAGGCATATCAGACAAACCCCGACATGAGCAGGAGAGGGCTCCTCCATCGCCCCGCAGCAATTCACTCTCAGATTTTGAGTCTGAGCTCTAAACCACAGGAGATCTCAATTTTAAGAGGTAGGGGTTCAACAAAGGTGAAACAGCGTTATTTTTTCTCCCCTATGTTCTGGTTCTAGCTTAACACTTTTGAAAATATTCAGCATGCATCAGGCCACTGGCATGGAAAGTTATTCTTGTCTAGCATAGTTAAAAGAAGCGAAGAAGGCGGCCATATAGCAGATGATAATGTTGGACAAGTGGTCAGCATGCATTGCTGCAGCAGTACAGTGAGTGTTACAGGCTTTCAGATGTTAAACAGAATATCTGCTGTTCATCAGACCTAGCAAGCCCAATGCTATGCTCCTGGCTGCAGAGCACCCCAGTGCATCGAACATTGAGCTGCACAGGTCTTTAAATGCAGAGCCAGGTCCTCCGAAGATGCACAGTGACTGCCACAGGCATGCAAGTGCCTCTCACCTGTCTGTAACAAATTAGCCGCCAACCCCACCGCCTGCCATCCAGCCTCCCATCGAACCTCCCTCTAACATCACCGCTCTGTCCTACGTTCAGGACAGAGTCCTTCCGAGAAGAGAGGTTGCTCAAGAAGACAGGGTACGTGCTGCTCCCTTTCTGTGATGCACACTGCAGCAGTGTGTTTTACACCACTCGATCAGCTGAGTGATGTGGGACCTCTTCATCCCAGCAGAGCGGTGTCTGTGCAAAACCACATAACAGTCCTTGAGCCGGGGTCAGGAGAGCTGAAGCTAAAGTCAAAAGGGGCTAAGGAATCAACCCGCTGCTGCCAGCTCCCATGGCATTGTGCCCCCACAGTCCCTGCTCCAGGGCTTGCTTCAAGGCATGGGAAGTTCACGGAAGCGGGCATTTTCCGTAATGAGATGATCCCCCCAAAAAAACACTTTGCTCCTTGTCACTGGCCACCAGTCACAATGATTTTAAGCACATCCATTCTGTGGCTTCATGGAGCTGTGGTGGCCCTGCTCCCACCACACTCACAGCCCTGGGCCCATGGTACTCGCTTCGTGACTGAGTCCTGGAAGAAAACAGCCCTGAAATCGAACACAAGTGCACGCTGAATCTCCTGATTTCTGGCTCTCAGAGGCCTGGTTTAATAAAAATACATAAATTAGCCTGTAACTCTATAATGCTTGTGCGACTGCAAGTGCCCTGCAGATGACTCTGATGAAGCTGCTATTTGCTCCTTCAGGAAAAAGCACTTAATGCATGGTTTTAAAACCTGAACAGCATGCAAATGGCACCGAGATAGGAAGACGCCGTTCGGAACGTCACCTTAAACTGCTCCTTGTCTTCTTGTGCACTTCAGGGATACAGAGTAGAAAACCAGGAGGGCGGCAGCAGGTCTCACCATTTTCTGTCCTGGCAGACAGCCCAGAATAGAGGTTTACATTGAAAAGTTCACAAGAAACCATAGGTAAAGCAGATTTCACTGGGGCAGGTAAATGAGTAGGACTTAGGGCGGGTATTTGAGGGGGTGCAGGAGAGAAAGGGGATGTCTGCAAGGAGGTTTGACTTGAAGACAGACAGGAAGCAGAGAGAGATTTCAGTTCACAGCCAGGGAAAAGCGTAAACGCTACATCCACCCCAGCAATTTTCACTTGAGATCATTTCATGGTGTGTCTGTATATAGCAGCTGAAGTACCTCTGAAATCTATAATGAAGAGTACCAGAACGCAGTCTAATTTCTTGGCTCACTGTTCGGGCTGTAATTTTGTCGGTCTTGCCTCAGCTCAGTGTTCTTGGTGCTTTTAAGTAAAAATGGTTCAGATGTTTTTAGCTTCGTTGCTCTTTTAAGGAAACACGGCTTGTGCAATCATACCATCTCTCTGGCCCATAGCAAAGATTTTGAGACCAGTGACTCAAGCCTGACAGAGGGAGTAGCAGCAAACCTAAAGAGGATGACATTACTCCAAGCCCCACGCAAACTAGCAGCACGGGGAGGAGAAAGGCAGCACACCAGGCTCTGCTGCTGCCTGCTCTCCCCAGTGTGCTGCTGTGCTTGCTTGGGACAACCCTCCCGCTCAGCCAGGGAGTAAGAGGAGCAGCTGGGGTTACGGTGGCGGGAGGAAGGCGGAGGTCTCAAACCCATGGGAGGGCAGACCCTACTCCTCCCACTGCTCCTGGAACAGCTCATTTCTGAAAAAAGGGGGAAATGGGATCTTCTGTTGTCTTTCTTAAAATAGAAACTAAATCTCCTGGAGCATTCTTGCTCTACCCATGGGTCACCCTGGCTTAGGGCTAGAAAGTCAAAATTTGGCAGAGGCAACACTCTTGCGTGAGGCTTAAGTGTTTGGTGTGTGTTGTGGGATACATGGGCATCTTGGCCAGCGGCGATCAGGACACTCCAAGTCCATGTAGGAGGCATGGTATCTCTCCGCATCCTCCCCAGTGACACGGATGTCCACCAGCCAGTCACACCGCAGTCTGGGAAAGAGAGGTGGCCAGAGCCGCTGCCCGGTGAAAACACCCTGTGGGGTGGCAGCACCGTGCCACCCAAAGCGAGAGGTAACTCTAGGTGGACACAGGGGCCAGAGACCAGCCAGTGACAGGAGAGAGCCACAAACAGCCCTTTCAACTCACCCGCATGCATGTGTGTGTGCACGCAGCCTCCTGCCTCAAACAGGAGAAGAGGATTAAAAATTCCTGCTAGCTGTAAGAGGACCGTATTGCTGTGACCAGCAGTGAGAGAAACCGAGAGGTCAGAAAACCAGCACAAACACCCCAGAGCCGTGGGCGCCAGACAGCCGGGTCTGAGCAGGAATCCCAGGTGTAGGACAGAAAGCATCAGTACTGTTACTGATAATGCCAAGATCCCAAAAGCCCTTTAGGATGGAGGAGGTGTGAGGGAAGAAGAGAGGCACAGGCACCACAGAAAGAGCTGATGCTGCAGCAGACTTTTGCTAAGGAGGGATCCTGATTGCTGAGGATCCTCGGGCTGAGGCAGTAGGAGGAATGGGAGAAGGAAGGACATGGACTTGAGGAGCAAATGTAGCTTTAGCATTTGGGTTTGGCTCATAGAACCCCTCCTCCAGTTCAAATTGAGTAACTGTTCCCATAACCAGTCCTGCCTCCAGCGGGGCTTCGCACCCTTCCTCCTCCCTTCCAGAGAACTGTCCCGTGCAGAAGGGGCAGTCACGCTACCCGAGGAAAACCCGCATGCCCCTCCCTACCCCCAGGTGCAGCTGCGACAGGCGCTTAGCAATAACCAACCTTTCTGAGCTTTAGGGCCACTTCGATAAATGACTTGACAGTCCCAGCTACTGAAAGGCTGTGCCTTGCGAGAGGGCATGGCAAGAGCCCCAGCAGCATAGTCCATCACAGACCAGACAGGTTCATTTTCTGAGGTGGGAAGGAAGGACAGAGGTAACGGCAGCGCTGCAGCTCTACAGCTTCTTTGCATGAAAATGTGAACGGGTTTCCCTGGAGAGCAGAACGGTACTTTTGAGCACTGATGCCCTTTTTCTCACATATGCATTGGGCCTCCAGCATTTTTCCTCCCATACCTCCTGGAACTGCTCCACCCAGCCGACCGCCTTGGGCTGCCTGTGCACGGTGCAGCGTGGAGCTCGTGGGGAGACACCACAAGGTGAGGTACGGCAGTATGATGATCCCCCAGCCCCCTCCACAGCCCTTCCTCTGTCAGGCGTCCCTGCAGAAGTCACCCTCCTCATTTTTATAAGCCCCATCTCCTCATGAGAAGCACCGATTGCCCAAGACTGGGTGCAGAAGAAAACTAACCACAGCAGGATCCATCCTTTCACGGACAGGCTGCAAAACACGTGTTCCGACACAACCAAAATTTAAAGACAGGAAAACAGTATCAAAACAGTAATTTTAGAGAGGGCTTTGGCGGGATGCTGGCTTTATCCCATCAGCCTGCTTTATGGGATGCAGCGCCTGAAATCCCAGTTCTGCCTAACAGAGAGAATTCCTCTACCCCAGATTACACCTTAGGTGAAGCAGAAGAAGGACTTGGACCTGAAAGTCCCAGCCTAATACCTAACTACTGGATGAGAAAGAGAGTTGTTATGCTACCGCCTACCCTTGTATTAATATTACTTTGCTGTATAAAATCCGCTGCGGATGCGATTTACATGACAAACATTCCCTGCGGGCTAAGCTCACATTGCTGTGTGCTGTGCAGGTTCGGGATGCGGCACCTCTTTCCAGACTGCCGGAAGAGGGAACAGGGAGGGTAAAGGCTGAGCAGAAGGGAATCAATATCGGCAGGATCTGAATCTCCTGTGAATCTTATTTGACGTGAGCTGTGGTAGCTTCCTCCCATTTCTCCAAGGAGTCTGTACTGGTTCTGCAAGCTGCTGTGCATACATTATCCTGAAGCTGCTTGAGTTCCTTTTTGGTCGCCACTGTGAAAACAAGTGAGTTTTGTGAAAAATTTAGAGCGACCGAGGCTGAATAGGCATATCCTGCTTAGATGGTATGGGTATGAACTTAAGTTTCATCAGAAGTCTGCAGGTTGTGCCAGACAGGAAAGCTCTGTTTAGTTTACATCCAGCGGGCAAGGTTATTTTCATGGCAGCATAGGAGAATTCAGGTTGGGAAGGGTCCCCTGGAGGTATCTACTCCAGCATCCTGCTCCAAACAGGGTCAACCATGAGGTCAGATTAGGACTTTAACCAGTCAGGTCTTGAAAACCTCCATGGATGCAGAGTATTCTAACAATACTCATTGTCAGGGGGACATCCTGGCTTGCAGGATGAGTCATGGAAGGTTTATTCCACCTGAGGGGTATGTATTAGACACCACACCTCAAACTCTGGCTGTAGTGACAGCAACCACGGTGTAAAAGCACAACAAATACCATTTGCAAACAATCCTTTAAGCTGCAGGAGTACAGGAGACTAGCAACCCAGCCAGAGATGGCAAGGTGGAGAGCAAGGAGCTTGGGAAGGAGCAGTAGTGGGGAAGGACAAATAGGCTGGGTGAAGCTGCCAGAGGTTTGGGAACTGGACAGGATGCTGAGACTGTGGCTAGAAACCAAAGGAAGAAACATGAGCACGGGCTGGAGAGAGAGAGACACAAGGGAACAGGAGTGCAAAAACACTCACCAGACAAACTTAGCACAGAGGAACACTGAGACTGATGGGCAAGGAGATGGGGAAAATTTAAGAGGGAATCCTGAGATTTATCCAGGTTATTTGAAATCTTTACCAAAGAGCTTGGGGACATGTAGGACTGAAAAGAAGAAAAAAAAGCCTCTGCTGGGGATGGGTGGTAGGGCTTCCCTCCTTCCTTGACTGCTCCAGGCACAGTTAGCAAATGCATTTCCCTGAAGGTGAGCAGTATGGGACAGACGACAGCAGAAGTTCAACCATACACACATAATGTAAGCACGGTAAATGTAGTCCGTGTCACACCGTTTTGGAGCTCCCAAGGGGACGAGGGGGCCCTTCACGGGTCATTTGGTTTATAGCCTGGCAGCTATATCCTCCACCAAGGACACCTGCGAATGTGTCACCTGTAGGGACTAGGCAGTGACTCATCACACTCATTGAGTACCATCCACCGACCTGCCTCAGGGTAGCCACGGCCTTGGTTCTTGCCCACCTACAAGTTAGCCCGTGGCCACCCTGACCAGCGGGTGCATAAAGGGGAAGAGCACTTTCCCTCCTCCCTGCTGGGGCCGCAGTGCCACTCCTGCAACTCTTGCACGCCTGGGAAGGGAAACCTCAGCCCTGCAGCTGAGCTTCCTGCACCCTCGTGACAACCCCCCTTGCTGTGCCAGAATTGATGGTGGGCACAGCCTAACCCTGGGAGAGAGAAGGCCCACCGGGATCATTTGTACCCCACAGAGCCCTCCCAGGGACCGCAGTCCGAAAAGAACTGGGCCTCAGAGACCTGATCTCAGACCTCAGGGGAAGCCGTATCTCAGAGACAGTGGTTGTAGTCATGCTCTGGCCATGGCAGATGTGGCGTGCTGCGCCTACAGGCAGTGGTCCCAGGAGAAGGACACTTCTCCAACACCACCCTCCTTCCCAGCTTCCTCCCCGGTTACCCAGCACTCTTTCATCTCAGGTTTAAGGCAGTTTATGCAAAGATTTTTGAAATTCTCTCCCTTTTTCAAATCGTCTCTACTTTGATCATTTTTTTAAACTAACAATTTTTTAAGTGTGAACTTTCTATCCCAAGCTGCACACTCGCAGCGTTTCCCGAAGGGGTTTGCCATCCATCGCAGGGCGGGCAGCTGCGGCTGAGGCATCTCCCCCTGCTCCGCCACAACACGGGTGCTTCGGGGCCAAGGGCACAGCCCGCATTTTAGGTTCCCACCTCTCCTCTTCGGCTCCCAGGCAGAAGCAGCTCAGTCCCTCGGCAAAGCACACCCTTGCTGCGGCCCCTGGCTCCAAAATTAGCCAAGACCCCTGCACCAGGTCCCCCTTTGGGAGAGGGGCAATCTCTCGGGCACTTGAGGACGGGAGGGGGACTGCAGCCCCCGGCCCGGCTGCCCCCTCCCTGGGCACCGCGGGGCCCCGGCAGGGGCAGGGGCAGGGGCAGGGGCAGGGGCAGGGGCAGGGGCGGG
>WAAD01023683.1:350545-389138 GCA_013389945.1 Fregata magnificens | reverse complement strand
CGGAGCAGCACCCGCAGCCGGAGCCGGACCCAAAGCCGCGGCCACGCCTGGACCCTGCGCTCGGACCCCGGACCCCTCCCCTGCACCCTGTACCCCACGCCTGAACCCACGCCCGGACCCTGCCGTCCGGACCGGGACCTGCAGCCGGACCCCTCCGAGGCCGAGACCTACGGGAGGAGCATCCCTCCCTTTCCCTCCCGGCTGCTCGGCCCCGGGGCAGCGACCCTTGTCCTTGCCGCAGCTCGCTGCCCGGGTGCCCCGGGTGGTGGGTATCCCGGTAGCCCTGTGTCCCGCCACCCCCGTATGCGGGTATCCCGGTACCCTGGCACATCGGTATCCCGGTACCATGGCACATCATTATCCCGGTACCCGGGTACTCGCTTGGTTTGGCAGCACCCTGGCCGCGGGCAGAGCGAGCAGGGCCGGCGCGGGGGGGTGTGGGGCAGTCCAGGGCTGGGGGGCCTGGCAAGGCTGGGGAGCTGGGAGGCATCCCGGTAGGGGAGATTGCCCTCCAGGTGAGAGTCAAAAATAGTGCTTTAGGATGTAAGGGGCAGGAGACAGGGCGGGAAACCCGCAGTCAAACTGTGTAATGTGGTGCCTTAAGCCTTTCGGTTATATTGTGCGTGATGCTTTGCTCGTTCCCTGTCGTGGCTTTGCTTATCAGCTAGGCAGCTGCTTAACGTCGTTTTTTCCCAGCGCTACAGAACTAGCCTTTCATGGGCCCAGGCAATACAAATTTCCCAGAGCAGGGGCTGTGTCGGTGCAGGGGACACTGCAAAATGAGTCCTGTCTTTGGGTGGCTGCAGCTGAACCGTTTTATGAACAAACAGTCCTGGACTCGGCAGCAGCGCTCACGCTACGGGAAATCCTTCAGATCCAGCGGAAGGCTTAACTTCTTTGTCAGGGGCAGGCAGAAGGTAGGTAGAGAAGGAGAGACAAGCACAGGCACTTTCAAACAGCACACATGCCGTCAGAAATTGTTTCACCTCTGTCCTGAGGGATCTGTGTTCACGGGACGGGGGGAAGTTCAATTTCCATCTCATTCAGCCCTTGTCCGGTCCCAACTACAAACCAGCAGGAGCAAGTGACACCAGTTTTAAGGACGAATATATGCCAGGGGGCTGGAGCAATTTATAGCTATTGCACAGCTACTCTTCCAGGAGTGTGTGCATCACAGATGCTGCTGTTCAAGGGGTGAGGTGGAACAAGAAGTAATATTTATACCATCGGCATTGCAACGTTTTGTCCTTGCCTTGTGTACCTGTCATACTGATGATGAGTTCAGCGATGGGAGCACTAGCAAAGAAAGAAAAAAATCAGATACAAGCGATTAAATGTCACAGAACAACCCTGGGACAGCAGCTTTCATACACCTGGAAAAAATCATCCTCCTTCTAAATCAAGGAAGGGTAGGTTCCTGAGCACAATCACGAATCCATTGTAAGAAAAAGAAATGCAGAGTACCCTGCAAGCATCCTTCCATTATTTCATCCCAAATGACAAGTTGATTTGCTCTTCAGCACAGGAAGCGCACCTTCTGGCCAGGCATGGAAAACACAGAGCACGGTACGGATGAAACGGGGGCAGCACTGACAGTCAAGCTGTGGCAAGGCAGGCAGGGCTGAAGCGGTGCGTTATTTGAACAGAAGGCCTGGGACAGGAACGCGTAGCAGGAAAAGAGTAATTCAGTAGGTGGTGCTTACTGCCAGGCAGCCAGGGTTCAAGAGGCTACTTGAGCATTTCAGGTGCAGTCTCTCTGCCAGGCTGCCGAGCACTCGAGTGCGTGAAGTTACTGAAGACATTTTTTGACGAGGGAAGGGGGAGGGTACTTCCCAGAAGAAAAGATACTAGGTCCAAGCTTCTGGGCAAGACCTAGTTTGGGTAACTGCGTTGAGTCTTCCTCAGCGCTACAAACTGTTGGCGTTTAGACTGCGCTCTTGCCCGGCTGACTTGTACTGTGGTATGACTTTGGTGCATCTTAAAACCATTGCCACTTTCTACAGCTGCACTGGTTGGTAAGATGCACCTTTCAGATGCACACAGGAGGTGAAAACTTGCATTTTTCTCTTGGTTTAGATTCAATGAAAACCAAAACAGGCCAAGCAAGACTTTATGTAGAGCTCTGTCTATATATGAGCAGAAAAAAAGACCTCTATAATTGGCTTGAAGTAGCATTCATGGAAGGAAGTATGAAAGTTGCACACCATCCACAAAAGGTACTATTCTCCAGACTTACTGTCATTTTCAGTCATCTCTTTCTCTTTGCAGCGGCGTCCCCATGGCCCTTTTCACAAGAACCAGCAGTCATCCTAACGCCACCGACCCCATTCCCTGTGGAGCAGACAACACTACAGAGTCTGACCTGCCACACTCACATGCCTACTACGCCCTCTGCTACTGCATCCTGATTTTGGCCATCATCTTTGGGAACGTGCTGGTCTGCTTAGCCGTGCTGAGGGAACGCACCTTGCAAACCACAACAAACTACCTTGTGGTGAGCCTGGCAGTGGCGGACTTGCTGGTGGCTACTTTGGTGATGCCATGGGTGGTGTACCTGGAGGTGAGTACATCTTAGGAAAGATGAGCAGAACCGAACCACAGTACGAGCTCACTGGCATTAGTGCACGCTCTCAGGATAGGCCAGCTCCGGTACAGATAAAGTCCATTCACATTTTAACCCTCCAGCTAGCTCTGGGGCACTTGTGGGGTGGGTGGCAGCCCACAATGTCACACAGGTGGCCCTCGCAGGCTGGACACATGCCGGACAAATGCACCACAGTGCCACCCGTCAGCAGGTACCCAGAGCCTTGCTCTTCCTGCCACAGCACAGCCTCTCTGAGCTTGAACAGCAGCTGGGCTACAGCCAGTAAAGTAGATCGTGGGTTCTGATATGCTAATACCACTTTCATCTGAGCACCCTTGAAGCTGACTCCATCAGCCAGAAGGGTTGCCAGTGAGCACCATGATGATTCAGGAATGGCGGGGGAGGCAATAGAGTGGAAATACCTTATAGGAACTCATCTTAGAGCCCAGATCAATCCCTACTCCTGCTGGCCAGAAAACAAGCGAGGGCAGTCAAATCCTTGTCTCCTGCAGAGTTTAAGAGCCTTAATGTCCGTGATGTTAGGTCAGCTCCAAGCAACATTCCCCAAGCAGGCTGACAAAGAGATGAAGCTGAAGAACATGCTCCAAAATGTCTTTAAGTCATGTGAGCATTTTCACAATAACTTCAAAGGACTCATCGAGCCCTCGGGGCCTTATTCTCCATTTCCCTGATATTTGCACATTGGCCGGTGTAAAAATGTACTGGCACGACCATGCACGGCATGGACAACACCATCAGGTATAGGGCAGCAAAGATGGAAACCAAATCCCTCCACACTGCGGCACAATACTGAATTATTGAAGCCACTCCCAGGGCAAATGTTTTTTCTAAAGTAAATACATGAAGGTATGCTACAGCTGACATTTTTATCTGTTCTCTTCAGCATTTTTACACTAACTCATAAAAATTGGTAGGTCTAGAAATATTAGGGTGAACATCTATCAGCCGTAAGCTTTCAGCTGAGCCCTAGTACCCTGTTCTCATGCTAATAGAGACAGAATAAGCCTCGGAGCCACGATCTCGCTGAAGCCTCATGCTCTTTCTGTAGGGGGCAAGCCGGGATCAGGCTGAAGGGCAGGGTGAATATTCTGTTGGCAGCTGCCCACCTTTGGCTGACCTCTTTCCCAGGAAACAAAGCAGAAGGAGAGAAGGATTTTGACTTGTGCATATGGACTGCGCAGTGCGTGAACAGAAAGTAGGACAAGACAGGACAACACCAGCAAATGCCAGACCTACTATGAGGGTACAGGGAGATTTGATCAAGTAGCAGGGGACTGGCAGTGGCCTACAGCCCTCCTCTGCCACCGGAGTGTGTTGAATAGGCAACACAGCTCTAAGCTTTGGCACTCAGCCTAGGCATTTCCCTTGTGTTAATCCAAGCCACTCTCCCAAACTGTGCCCACTGCAGTCTCAGCAAGGCTACAATTAAGAGAAATTAAGGGTTTGCTCTGTGTATAAGCATTATTAATAAGGGCATTGATGGTTAATTATTTATGTGTAGCATTGCTGTGGAGTGAAAGAACAAAGAGAGCACCATGATACTGCGTGGGTGATCATGTTCCTAATGAAGTCAGTAGCAACAGTTAGACTAATCTGTGCGGAGCGGTCCTGGAGCTGGCCTGCAGGATGTGTACAGCTCAGTTGTGTTACATTGAACGATCAAAAAGCAAGGGATAAGTGTGTAGGGGGGGGAAGCCATCCCAGCAAGACACAATTAGACTCTGCAATTTGATTGCAACTAAAAAATATTATTAAAAGTCAAATTTTATTTCACACTGGAATAGTCCATCACCTCAAGCATATTCCAATCTTTAATGAAATCACAATATGCTTTGCATTAGAAAAGACTTAGCACTCGCTCTCACTGTGGACAGGGTGGGACTGAGGCACCACTGGGAAGCAGCCTCTGCCCCCATGCAGTACTGCGGTCACGATTTGTGCGCGCGACGGTAGGTCCGTTCCCTAGTTGTGTTTGTAGACCCATTCAAGATTCATTTCCATCTGTGGAGCTTGGATAATCAAAGCAGCTGGTTCAAGAGTCACCCAAACAACAGGGAGAAGAACCCACACACATCCCAAACCCAACCTACCACTCCCAGCATTGCGCAGTATCTCCTAGAGAACTAAGCTGTAGGACTCCAGCAAGACTAAGATTTAAAAAGCAGTCCAAAAAGGCCCAAAGTCGTTTAGATATGTGCTACTGTTTATGGATCAGCGATGCTACCAATGATGCGGAAATGGCATCGTGCTTCAGTACACTATGGGCCTGGAAATTGCCAAGAAATCATTCAGTCCCCAAAACCGTGTACAATACCTATTCATCTACTGAACGTTTGCCAAACCAGACATCTGAGACCTGGCCGTTATTTATGGAGAAGCTAAAGGTGGATGAATACCTCAGATTTAAATGTCACTTGTGAACTTTGTGCTTTACACTCAATTTTTAGAGCCATCTGTGGCCTGGACCTTCTCCGTGAAATTTGTCATTTTATCAATCATGCAGACCAGAACGGTCTCTTTCTGAGAAGTCTTTTGGGAAGGCTGTGACAGAGCAACTGTAGGAACATTTTATAACCTCAAAATCCTCATTTCCACCTAATGAAGTTTCTGGCACGAAAATGCTGTACAGCTCTGTGTCTAGCAATCTTCTGGGATCAACGGGTACGTCTAATATACCAGTGCTGCTACCCCGGTTCTTTACTGACCTCTGATGCTGTGGCTGGCACAACTACTGAAGCTCACCAAGGTTTCTAAGGCAGTGGCATTAGGGTATCCTGCCCACTGGAGTTTCATGGCATTAAATACCGTCATGCCTTATAGTCATTGTATAAGTGGAGGAGGACAGGTAGCAGCATGGCCTGGAGCATCCCTCTCAGTCTTCTCACAACATCCAGTTCTACCTCCAAAGGGAAAAAAGATGATTGTCGCTGAGGTCCAGTCTTGCAGCTCTGTTCAGAGCATGTGAGAGTAACGCTGTCTCCTCTTCTGTGGCTGTCACGTCGGAGCAGCGAGACCTGCAACTGCTCTTTGAGCTCAAGGACCTTGCCGGACTACCGTCAAAGGGAGGACAGACAACTGAGTTGTTACTGCAGCTCAGCAGTTTACTGCTTGTCAGCAGGCCTGACTGCACGCATGCTCTTAGTTACTCCTGCCGTGCAAAAACATAAGCAGCCATTTCACAGCTGCAGGGAGCTAACAGCACCCCAAAGAAGAATGCTCTCTTAAACACGAAACGCTTCAGTGAGCATGCTTAGATGCACCGCTACTTACATGCCTGTCATCACCTGATGCAGCTTCGTGTTTATACTTTCCCGTCCAGGTACTCCTCAATACAGCATCATCACACATATCTGATTTACAGAGAGTCTTTCGTTTATTTTTAAGGATTCAGGAGAGTGGTGGCTTTGCATAAGTTTATGAATGCACAATGATTATTTTTTTTGTAAACTGGAAGACTTCCTATAGGGTTGGAAAGTTAAAAGTAATAATACCGCAATTTTGTGGGTAAAGCAGACTGATCATCAAGAAAGATGAGGTGAGAACCTGACCTGAATAGTCTATAGGGAGCTTTAGCGTTGTCTTTCACAGAGCCAGGATTTCATCCTGGACTCTATTCCCACTTCCGCCGCACACACACTGAGTGGTAATGAGAGATGGTATCAGCTCATCTCTCTGTGGTTTGCTCTCACCAGCTGTAAGAGAATAATATTTGGCCATCCACCTCACCCAGGCAGTTGTGAGGATTCATTCAATTAATACCTGTGATGTGCTTCGAGATTCCTGGACAAAAGACACCAGAGGGATAAAGAACAGGTACCCTGCCAGCACATGAAAACCAGAAATGCACGCTAGCAAGTTCTAGCTGCTGTAGCAAAGATGAGCAGAACAGAGCAATAAAAGGAAGAGCAGAAATAGAATTTAAAATATTATGAACGAGGCCTATAATAAAAAGGCTCTTCTTCATTGTTTAATTCTGGAATAAATTCTGGGTTCGCGTACCCCACAGGTAAATATTAACTATTTCACCGACTTCAGCAGAACTACTCCCCATTTTAGAAGTTGTGGCTGGTGGAAGTGAGGATGCGTTTTAAGCCCAAACGTTTCAATCTGTCAAGCATCCTCTTAATACAAGCTACAGCTTAGTATGCCGGTGGTGTGATCTGAATGCATCATCCTGAGAGGGTTCACTTTAGAGCCATTCCCACCACCACCTTGTTCAGTTTTAATGGTTCACATTCTTGAGCTTAGCTGTTTGAATGTGCTCAGGGCCTTGGAAACTCCCTCAGTTAAGTGCTTGCACATCTGCTGGGCTAGCGGCAGCTGGCTTTCATGAGAACACCTGGCACCAGCTCCTGGTGAAATATTCTTCAGCCTCCACAGATCACACAGACATGGCATTGCATTTTGCCTCAGACTACAGAAACACCCCTTACTGGGTCCCACTGCAAAGGCTTCCAGCATTTATAATTTTTTTAATATTTTGAGGTGGTCAAGCGGACCTCAAAATCTGTAACGAAAGCAAAAATGGTGTGGGGTTTCTTTGAAAACTGAACCTACCTATTAAGGTTCCTAATTTCAGATGGACAGCCTTCAGTTTGCACATCTTGTAGCCCACCTAATGGTGCAGAGGAGCTCTAAGGGTTTGGTTTGGGGTTTTTTTTCCATTGCTTGCTTTTTTTAAAAGAAAACGAAGGAGCCCCACATATATCAGAGAACTGAAGATGAAAGCACAGTTCCCTACTGCATTTTGCAAGCCAGTTCCCATTTCTCTCCCCTGCATTCATTCAGAGTCAGGGGGTCTAATGGAAGACTGCCTCGTCCAGTACCTGACTTCTGACATGTAGCAGCTGGGTCCAGCAGAGAACACCCTAAAGACACAGCTCACCTCAGCGAGTTTCTGTGCCCGTGTGTGGGAATGCTGGCACAATCAAAACCATTTAGATTTCTCAGGATTATTTCTTAAACAACTCTGAAACCAACTCTCACAGAGTGAATTCTCTATTTATACAAGTGCTTCTCTCTGCAGGGAGCCGCGTCCTTCCTAGGCATTGACACTTGCTGCAGGGTTGACCCACTGCTTCAGAAGCCAAGCTTACTTGTGGCACCCTCTCCAGCCTGATCTGGGATGGGTGTTTTTGAGTGGGTCTCAAAAACCTCCAAGGATGGAGTCTGCACGGACTCACCAAGCAACTGGCTCCACTGCCTCACTGTCCTCATGGTCAGAAAGTTTACCTTCAATAACCAGTTTGCGCCTTTCTTCTTTCCACTTATGCCTGTTGCCTCCTGACCTCCCACCACGCACTGCTGTGAAAAACCTGGCTCCATCTTCTTAGCAACCGGGCTCCAGCTTTCTTAATAACCTCCCACGAGGCACTAGGGGACTGCTGTTAGTCCCCCTGCCAAAGCCACCTCTTCTCCAGGCTGAACAAGCCCTGTTCCCTTAGCTGCTCCTCACAGGACAAGTGCTCCAGCCCCCGGGGACTGTCTCGATGGCCCTCCGCTGGTCTCACTCACGTTTATCAATGTTTTTCCCAAAACCAGATGCAGTATTCCAGATGCGGTCTAAATGTAAGCAGAGAGACCAGGAACTAGTGCCGGTTCCTGATAGCTTCCCAGGATCCAGCTGAACCAGCAGGATCTATGGGGCTGAAGGCTAAAATCCAGGCTCTCTCCAAGCAGGGACTTTCCTCCCTCTTTCTCTCCTACCCGCCTTCTCCAACCAGCGCAGCATTAGATTTGTTTGCTGTACTCATCCAACGGGCTTATCTGTTGGATGGCAGGCTGCCTCCTCGTTCGTCTCCTACAAGGAGCGCGTGCTGAGGCAGACCACCTCGCTTGGAGTCAGGCTATCATCCCAGCCCTGAGGAGGGCGGTGCCACACAGTGCTTGGAGCATGTTGTTGTCAACCAAAAAGGTCATTGTCAAGAACTTGATGGCTGGGCCAAAAAATGCATTTCTCCATCACAAAGATTGGCCACAGCTAAGCTTTCACGATTACACACTTCAGATATTAAAAATTCAAAACAACCAGAACAAAAGCTCGACATCGTAGCAAACCAAACCCCTTTATCCAAATAACTTGTGAGTTCTCACTCAGATCTAATAATCAAGATCTGTAACTGAGATAAGAATCCAAATAAGGTTTTAGAGAAGCCTCGGGTCTCTGTTTCATACATAAATGCACAAAATTTGCAGCGCTTTTCCAGCTCACTGCCTGCAAGAGAACTCCAGCAGCTAAGCTGAGAAACACTTTCAGCCCTTAGATTTTTCTCAGATAATCCTTAATCAAAGGATATATGCAGCGATATCAAATTTAAATCAATTTATCATGCTAGGCCTTAAGGGAAGGGATAGCTGCTATTTATTTCTTCACCCTGCCTCCCTCTGTAAGAATAAGTAAAGGATTCAAATCAAGGTGTGGCTCCTTCTCCATGACCTACCGCTGTGTCATCTTGCATACAACACAGGTGCTTCAGTTTCCCTCTGCACATCACAGTGGACATGAACTCCTCTAGCTGTTGAGACACTTGGAGGAGAGCACCTCCTTATACGTAACTTATCAGGACTCGGTGCAGAACAAGGCTGACAGTTTTGTGGTTGCTCGTGCAGGTGACCGGAGGAGTCTGGACTTTCAGCCGCATTTGTTGTGATATCTTTGTCACCATGGATGTAATGATGTGCACAGCCAGCATTTTAAACCTCTGTGCTATCAGCATTGACAGGTGAGAGCCAACAGCATCCAGGGGGATAGTATGGAGACGGGGGTCAGCCCTGCACTCCAGCGTGGCAGGGACAAGGAAGTGGGGTTTGCACAGGCAGCATCGGTGTCTTCAGGAATACAAACCTCCTTGCAAGTCTATCACTGCCACAACTGCTATTAATACGGCTCTGCCCACCATGTGCTAGAAGATGTCTGCCTTTAAGGGCAGAGAGGCACAAGCAATAAAACATCGCCAGTAGGTAGTCAGCCACACCCTCGTGCTTTTGAAGGCAGGAACCAGAATTGGTCATCTCATTCCCATTGAGTCTCAAAGAGGGTTTCTCCTCTGGAGGCCTCACTCATGACGTTTTAATAAACAAAATCCTGGCATATACATAGGGAAGGGTGAAGATTACTGCTGTGTAATCTTCAGCCTTGCCCTGTTTTTTCTGCATCTTAAAACGGAGCCTGTTTTAAGCAACACTGAGGGCTGGGATCCAAGACCTTGACACACACATGGTGCTGTTAGGATCGAGGGGTGGGGGAAGGAAAAAACCAGTGCATACTGTACCTTTGTAATATGTAGTTCAAGGGTAATCGTACGAAGTGGCTCTCAATGCTGGGTTCGTCTGGTGTTCCTCCATGGGAATCTTTATCCCCGTTTCATTTTGACTCTGTCTGCAAGGAGCAGCCCCCGGGCTATCCTAAAGACGAGACTCCTGTGCCTTCCAAATCCTGTCCTTGCTGAGCTGCATCCCCTGAGGCACGCCGGCAGCCGAAAGCCCTGGACACCCGCCCTGGACACCCTCCAGCGAGGCTGACACCAGAGCAGGCAGATGAGGCACAGAGTGTAGCAGGCTGCGGTTGCTCCAGAGACTGCTCTTTCCCAGCAGTGCACATATAACCTTAGGGGCTTGAGGGATGGGTGTTTCCTGGGGTTTCTAGATCCATCTGGTATCCCAAACCTTGTAGCTTCACAATGCCAGCAGTTCTGCAGAGCGTTTCTCTGCAGTGCTGCCAACTAACTCTGATTTCCTCTGTTCCTCCCCCCAACGCCCCGCTTACCATTTCTACAAATTGCTGATCCCATCATCTGATCTTCTCTCCTTTCCTCTTCCATTTCTTCACCACGTTCACCATCATGTTCCCTACCTGGCTTTCATTTCTCCTTTTAAAACCCGGTCCTTTTCTTCCCTCCATTCTTACCTCTCCTCTTTCTGGAGCTGGTTTGGTCCACAGATACACCGCAGTGGTGAAACCAGTTCAGTACCAGTACAGCACTGGGCAGAGCTCCTGCAGGAGGGTCTCTCTCATGATCGTGATAGTCTGGATGCTGGCATTCGCAGTGTCGTGCCCTCTCCTCTTCGGCTTCAACACTACAGGTAGGTGATGTCCCGAACAATAGCATGCAGGGAGGGGTTGGAAATGGAGCCTGCCCTGTGTATGGCCAGGTCATTTAACGTGGGTCCTGCAGACTTTCCAAGGTACAGGAAATTTTAGGGAACTGGAAAGCACACTGTGAAGGGTGAGAAAAATCTCCAGTGCTGGAGAGCAGATGTGCTCTTGTCTATAAACTTGCCATTTGCTCAGGCAGACACTGACTATTGGTCTGAGGACAGACCTGCCTGCTTTGCTGCCAAATCAACGCCCATCAAAGTGTCCAGGTCTACAGATCCCCCCAAACAATCACTCTGCACACACAGAGCAAATCTCCAGACGTGCAGCACATCCAACACACACACATGTCAGACTTACTGCATCTTACCAATATCAACAGGTCTGGACACACAGTTTTAAATCTGATCCAGGACAGATTTCTAAACAGCAAGGATTGCATATTGGCACTGCTTGTGAAAAACCTCCTTCCCATCCAACTGGCTGGCTGCTTCCTCACCTAATTCCTTGAGGAGAGCAAACAATTTAGCCTCCTGCTTGGAAGCAGGTTGGTCTTTCTCCTTCCCCTCACCTAGGGCAGCCCATTCTCCCTGGAGGCAGAGGGGCAGGGGAGCCTTCCTCCCCCCTGAGCCACAGGCAGAAGTCCTCTGCTCCCCATCCATCCTCTACGCAGTGCTTGAGGCGAGAAGGGGGCAGGGGGTGGGAAGTGCTGCTGTCCCTCACTGCCTGGTCCAGACAGATAGGGGTGAAGGCACACCTCTGCATCTAGGCAGCTCAGAGGCTGTCAGAGGAATAGGAGAAAGGATGAAAGGAGAAAGGATCCTCGGAAAAAGGATGGGAATAGACATGAGAGAAGAGGGCAGAGCTGTTGGCCAGAAAAACAGGCAGATGCACGCTGGGTCATGCTAGATGGCCCTGGGTGGAGTCCATTTTAAGCATCCGTTATGTGAGTGGGTAGGCCACAGTACACTTTGCAACAAACAGAGATAGGAGATACTTGCACCCCTTAGACTGCCTTTGCCCCCAGCCACCTTTCGACTTGCCTTGCCAATGCACCAGAGCCTCCTTGTACTAAACCGAAGCAGCTCAGCCACACCTCTCTCTCTCTCTTCTCCTCCCCCAGGAGATCCCAGTGTCTGTTCCATATCCAACCCTATTTTCATCATCTACTCCTCTTTGGTGTCCTTCTACCTCCCCTTCATGGTGACCCTGCTGCTCTATGTCCGGATTTACCTCGTGCTAAGACAAAGGCAAAAGAAGCGAACCCTCACCCGGCAGGGCAGCCACAGCGCCAGCACCAAACCGTGTTATGCACACAAAGTAAGATCCACATGAACGCAGTAGGAGCTGTCAAAAAGGACAGGGCATGCATCATCTCGTCTTCTCAAAGGAACAAAGCACAGAATGGAAAGCATAAAGAAGGGACATGGCATGTTTTCATCCCATCCCTCACTCATACACCATGATATTTGAGATGCAGAAGCTCCAGTTAAATTCTTGTCAGCCCTCTAGAAAGAGGATACACCCTGTGTATCTCTGCCCTCTAGAACCAGGCAACTAGAAAAGAGCATAGCCTACTTCAATATTTCTTCAGAGCAGGGCTTTCTCAGCCATGCAGAAGTCTGGCTAATTTCTTCATTTATTGATTTTAATGTCTTCATTTATTGATTTTTGCTCTATGAAGCTTTGTTCTCAGGGCTTCACAGGCTTTAACCTAGATTATTTAAAAAAAAAACCCAACCTCTTCATCTGACAGACTTAAGAGGTCAAAATGCTCATGGTGCATGGAGCATTTGTTCCACTGACCTTTCTAGATGAAATATCTGCAACCATGGGAACCAGCACAATCGTTTGAAAGGGATCGCCTGGTCACACATATCTGCTTGTCTTACCCATTTTCTCACAGTGAAGCTACCTTAAAAAAGGGTGGGGATGTTGAGGGTAGCAGGGCCAACACAAAAATGCAAGCGAAAAGTTGGCAGAGTAGGTGTTTCAGTTCTTCTTGTTCTCATGCTTCTTGGTGGAATGGAGGCAGAGAGTTGTCTGGAGCTGGTTCACCCCTCTGATAAGCCAAGGTCAGTCCAGAGGATATGGTGCAAACCTAAGAAGCAAGTGGGGCTAAGGATGACTCCTACAACTTTCCTCGTCATCCTTTGACCCAGTGAACGGTTTGGGTGGTTCCCAGTTCCTCTGTGGCATCCTCTTTTGCAGGAACACATGGAGAGAAAAGCTTTGCCAAACAGATGCCAAGGCACCTTTTCCCCCTGTCTCCCACTCAAATGCTCAGGCCAGGAGATGTCTACCAAAAGGAATTTGCTGACTGTCTTCAGCCTGCAGCGGTACCGCAGCTTCTGCCACGAGGCATCCCTCACCAAGACACCAGGGACTACACAACACAGCAGGCTGGAAGAGGGGAGA
Organism: Fregata magnificens; assembly: GCA_013389945.1. Classification (NCBI taxonomy): domain Eukaryota; kingdom Metazoa; phylum Chordata; class Aves; order Suliformes; family Fregatidae; genus Fregata; species Fregata magnificens. The sequence goes on along the minus strand of WAAD01023683.1, from coordinate 376,020 downwards.
AAGAGTACGAAGCCAGGACTGGAGGTACGGAGGCTCAGTAATGGCAAAACCATCAGCTCTTTGAAGCTAGCGCACCAGCAGCCCCGGCTGATCCAGCTTCGGGAGAGGAAGGCTACACAGATGCTAGCTATTGTCCTGGGTGAGTGAGAGTCACTCTGTCTAGTGGGGTGCGAGGGGTGATGGTTTGGGACTTGCATGCAAGAGCAAGGAATCTCCTAATACAGTATTGAGATTTAAAAAAATGTAAGCCAGGCCCAGACTTCAGCTGTCACTGCTCCACAAACTCAGGAGAGACAACGGTGGGACATTTAGGGATCTAGGGTAATGCTCTCAAATGTTGAGAGCCAAGTATGTTAGTTATTTGCTATGTTTTGTTACCCTTTTGTTTTAAATCAGTGGCCAACAAGCCCTGCTGGAGGGAGCAACAGCCAGCACCTTTGCTTTCCCTTTTCCTTTATTTTATTATTATAAAGCTGGAACAATCCTAAGTTTCCGTACATGCAGCGGCTCTTAGGTCCAATTACAGAAGGGGAAACTGAGGCAAGGAGCGGCAGAGGAACCAGCTCATAGAGCTGGACAGAGAAGCCGGGAGACTGGTGCCCCATGGTCACCAGACACACTGCTTCTCCTCATTAACTCGGTAGTAGCAGGGAAATAACGCAGCCCCCATCGTAACTGATTAAAGCAGCTAAGGCAGCAGTCTTTCCCTCTAAGTTGTGGCCGCTTGCTTTTGTCTGTCACCAGGCCACTTCTGAAGCCCCATCTATCCATTCACATAATTGGTCTCAAGAAGCCTGAGATCTTGCCAAGTCCCTCTGTATCAGGAATAAACGTCATCTTCAGCATTTACCAAATGCAGACATGTACATGGAAATAGTGAGAGGATGGAGGGAGACGGCACAGGTCCAGGCCCCTTTCCACGTAGTTGCTTCTCTGAAGTCATGGATTGTTTTCTCCCTCTCTCTAAACCCAGGGGCATTCATAGTCTGCTGGCTGCCCTTCTTCTTGATTCACATCCTCAACGCCCACTGCCCGTCCTGCCACGTGCCCCCAGGGCTTTACAGTGCCAGCACCTGGCTTGGCTACGTGAACAGCGCCCTCAACCCCATCATCTACACAACCTTCAACACCGACTTCCGCAAAGCCTTCCTCAAGATCCTCTGCTGCTGACCGCGGGGCCGGCGCCGGGCTGCAGGGGCTGCAGTTTGCAGCAGACTCCTGGGCTGGGTTCAAGGCACGGGGCCCTTCCCTCCCCCTGCTTTACACGCTGTGGGGAGTGATGCGATCCCCTCCGCCGCGAGCGGTGGTGGTCGGCGTGATGTGGTCGTTGCCGACAGCCAGGCACCCCCTGCACCAGAGTGAAGAGCCCGAACACGTCCCACCTCTACGGCTGGCTTCCCACACCGAGCCTCGACGCTCCTGCTTAAGAAAGTACAAGTGCTTCCCACTTATGGGGAGGGAGAGGAAGAAGACATAGAGGCAAACCAGTGAGTCCCTCAGCATTGGGCACAGCGGCACTGAGAGGCAGACCTGGGCGTGCAGTGGAAGATCAGCCACCGCAGCACACCGCTCCTGGGAGCTGCCAGGCTCACAGAGCACACGGGACCCAAGCAGACAGCATCTCTCATCTCCCCCGCCTACGTGCTGGGAACGCATTTGCCCTCCCACTGCTGAAGCCTCAGCCTGCAGAAGGCCCCCAGCTCACATGCAGCAGTCCTAATAAGAGGGCAGAGAATGACGTCTTTGGTAAGGATCCTGATCCCTTCGATCAGGACCCAAGAGCAAAAATTTGGCAAGGAAACTTAGAAATGGAGCACTGATGTTGAAATGACAACATCCCTGTTGTCTCCATCAACAGGTTTGCCCGTAAAACTGGGTCAGTCTCAGTGCTTGAGAAAATTGCCCCAGTTGCAAATGAAACCTTCCCCCGTGCTGCCAGCTTGTATTTTATTGCTCCTTGCGAGGTAGAGAGGTGGCTACCATCCCTCTGGTAGGTCAGATGGCATGAGAAGTGCAACACTGTCACAGTGTCCCCTCTCTTCCTAACCCAAGGACCAGTGATAGATTGGCCACTACTTAACTCCCACACACCCAGTCATCTGGTCACTAAATAATGAACAAGGCCTAGGATAGCTCCAGTCATGCCTGCAATAGATTCAAACCTGTTTTTTCAGCTGGGGAAGGTTGCATGCACCCTGCCTCAAAACTTGTTCGTGGTCTCTTTGGAACCAATCACCGTTCGTGCTCCTCTCCTCGTCAGGAGCACTGCTAGATTAAGGGTTTGTCCTGTCTGCTGCGATAACTCCTGCTACAGCCCATGCCTGGGGGAGAGCTGTTTCAGTAACATCCCTCCCAGTAAGAAAGGACACGTGCCTCAGGATCAGACCCAGGACTCTCCCTGGCTCCCCTCGCCGATAGACCTGTCAGCACACGGGGCGTCTGTACATCCCAGCTTCCAGGAGCTGGCCAAACACAGCCCTGCCATGGTCTCATTTCCCCGCAGTATCTTACAAAGCCATCTCCAGTAGTTCCTGGATGAAAACACCAGACAAGCCCTGCCGTACCATGTAAGCTGGTCTCATGTCAGGGCACTCTAATGCTCTTCTCCTTGTATAGACAAACCTGACCTGGGACAGCCTCAACACGTTTCTCTCATTTTCCCCCCTCGCTGTACCAGATCCGAGGCCCCGGCTCTCACTCCCCAAGACTAGGCTTAGCTGTGCTGTTAGCCATGCTCGTTTGACAGCTTTGGGCGTAACTGTGTGTGTTGTCTCTGCCTGTGTCCGTGCCACGGCTCCTCTGTCCGGGAAGGGCTTCCTCTCTTTCCTAATATAAAGCCAAAACCATTGTCCTCTGCCTCTGGAGCACACAGCAGACCTCTAGCTGCTTCTTTTGTTTGTCTGGGTTTTGGGAAGAGATGCTCATGGACAGCATGTGTTGTTCGCCTGGGGAGGTGCCCTCCATATTGCATTGTAACTGCATTAATCCAATAAAACACGGATGTAACTGGAAGTTTTGGTACCTTTGTGCTGAACGTAGCCCTTCCATAAGCCTTTTCTCACCTGTAGCCCTCTTAATGCTTTCCCTGTACAAAATGATCATCTGCCTGGACACCCACAAGAGGTCTTTATTATTACTTGCATTTTACTTGCAACTGGGAAAGTAATCAACGGCTGCTGTAAGCACTTCCAGCAGATGAAGTCTGAAAATATGGTCAATTAGTTTCCCAGCTACGCCAGGGAGGCGTGCGGTAGTGTTATTCCATCTGCTCAAAGGTGCTGGACAGCATGGGAGGTACTCAGCACACAGGATATTGAGGGCATCAATCGAGTGAATCAACCTGTGGACAGATTGCTGCTCAAGTAATTCTCATTAAGATGCTTCATAACACAGATCACCACAGACCAGTTTCAGTCACTTTATAGACACAGTTGCCAGAAAGGTGGAAACAAGGAAAAAGGTCTTTTAAAGGGTGACTAGGTCCATTTCAAGCCCTGGCCTAGCATCTCTCAGGTCTCATGTTCAGTCTGATCTTACTTTAATTCGAACCTGTTCTTCAAGCAGTGATCCCCAAGGCAATTCAAGATAGAGGTGAGGAACAGGAGGTGTGGCAGAAGACCAAGCAGTATTTTGATACCCACACTGCTCCCAGGGATGGGGAAAGTCCTATATCTAAAAATATAGTCCTTTATTTAATAATTAAGATTTGAAATATCAGATCACAGGACTGACAGCAACCTCTTGAACTATAACCTGCTATGGGGAAAGGAAAAAAAAAAAAAGGCACCATAAAACCTATCCACAATTACAAAAACTCAGCTCCAGAAGAAAACAATCTCTCTCTCCCCCTCTCTCAAGTACTGTGTGAGCTCCGTGCCCAGTTTTACTGTGGCAGTACGAACACAAGTGGCCTCACAGGAAAGGCCAAGGAACAGAAGCAGTCAAAGGTGCAACCAGTTGACGCCACCCCCCCACCCTCCCCAGCAAGCCGGAGGGACAGCTGAGGAGCCCCCCAGGACCGTGCTTCACAAACCCCCACTCATTTGCACTAGAATAATCCACACTCCCTCATTTTTTAACTGAAATGCCTCCTCCTAACCTTCATTTTCTACAACGTTTTCATCTTTGCTGGTTTTTTTCCCCTGGCTCCATGACTGGCTGGAAGAGGAGAGGCGAGTCGTGACTCTGTGCTCTGCTGAAGAACCACAGGCATTGTACAGGGTTTCATTTACATGCTGATATTCACATTAGAAGAGCCTTTGGAGAATGTGGAAAGCTCCTCTCCCACAGAAGGAAAGAGGGAGCTCAGAGACCGCTGCAGGCTGTAAATAATTCCCAGTGTCAGGAGACCTGCTCTGACAGCACGGCTGGGCAGACGTGCAGGTGCAGCAAGGGGTCCTGCAGTCTGTGCTCACCTTCACTCTGCTCCAGCAGGCAGCAGGAATGAGATACCTAAGGTCCCCTATGCTGGATGCCATTTATAAACGAGCCAGCAGACAGAATAGCCAGGAAGTGTCTCTACTGCAGCTGAGGAGAGTTAAGACCCTTTAAAGATGAAGGAGAGCTGGCAAAACCCACTGGGAACAGCAGCCCCCCCCTGCAAGGTACAAGGCAGCCATCCAAGTACTGCCTGTCTAGACGCAATTACAGCACGCCTGAGAAATGGACTGAAAACCACCGTTTCTCCAGGCAGACGTGTGTCCCAGCTCACAGAGCCGTAAGCTCTGACTGAGCTGCAGGAGCCCAGACAAACGAGCTGCTGGGCCCACGTACCCCCACGGCTTGCTCAGAAGGCTCGCAGTGAGTTACGCTCGCTCAGGTTAGCAGGCACACGCAGCTCTCTCGCAGCACCGCACACCGACTCGGACAAAGCCAGGGAGACCCTGATCTCTTCCACCCGTACCTGGGGCTCCCCAGGGGTACATCTGTGGTACGTGTGCCACACGTTGCGTGCATCAAGTTTGCTGCTCCCGCCTGTGATGCTGCTCTTTGGGGGCTCCTAAACAGCACAACCCACCCAGGCATTTTTTAGAGAATAAAACACGTAAATAAAATGGATTATGAATCTTTAGTTCAGAATAAGAGTTTTTTCAGAATAAGTGGTAAGAGCCTGACTCTGGGCTGGAAAGGAGATCTGGCCAGGCAGCAACCTACTCTCCATGGTGCTTCTCAATCTGCAGCCTCTCCTCAAGCTGCTGTGCGGTAGCCATGATGGTAGAGGGTATACAGACAACCCGCCCCGAGCAGCTCTCAGTCACTCGCTCCTACAAGTATGGCAGGCAGAAGCAAGCAAAGAGCATCTCCATAGCTTACTGCCACCCCTTCACAGACCACCAAAAATTTCTATTTAGGCTGCTATATGGTGGTTATTGTAACTACTTCTGTGGCTTACTTGGGTGCAGGTGCAACAGGAGATGTCCATCACAGATCAGAGCCCCACATGTGCCCCATGGGTCTCGGCTGTGTTCTCAAGAGCCACAATTTAAACTTCAGGTCTAGCAGCAAAAACACGGGTTACCCAAGTTACTAAAACCTTTAAATGGTACCAGGCACCAAACTGAAGCTATCCAGAGCTAAATTCAGCAGTTCTTATGTTGAGTTTTACATTGTAAAACATAAACAGAGAAGAAACCATAAAACACTCTCTCCCGTGGGAGACAGCATGCCAGGCACCAGGTCATGCAGGAGTCTTTAAGCAGGAGAGCACAAAGGCCCATGGGGCAGAAGGTGAAACAATCTTCCATGAGGGAAAGCTGCCTGCTGGGAAGGCAAGGAAATGATGGAGGAGGTGGGTTTCACCGGCGAGCACGGTCCTGCCGCTCTGCAGGTGGCAATGCTCAGCTAAAATGTTCCAGCGCACCTTGCAGCAGCTGTTGAACACATTGTCTTAACAATCCCAGCTGCAGCCAGACATTAAAAAAACACATTTGCCAGACTACAACAAGGACAAAGCAAAGTCTTGCAGAAAACCTTGCTCCCCCAGTTAATCCTCCCTAGACTCCTTACGGGATGGGCAGGCCAGTTGCTAGGCTGAGCTCAGCTGGACCCCGCTGTGGGGCTAAGTACGAGCAGCTCCCCCTTGGTGGGGAGTACACCTGGCATCTGCCTTATTGCAGCCTCTCTGAGGGGGATCGGAGTGACCTGGGGACCTGCTTCCCCAGGCTGGTCCTCTGTCCATAGCTGGGGCCAGCACAACCTGCTCAGGCTAGCAGCTCCTCCGGAAGGGGCAGCCTTATGCAAGATGGAGCTTGGCTTAAGCTTATTGCAAAGCAAAGCCGTGTCTCAGTCACTGTTACTGACGTGATGGTTTTTGAAGAACGTCTAATCAATGCCAGCATTTCGAGGAACGATCAACAGGCTGCAGGCTGCTGATATGGTGATGCTCAGAAAACTACAAATAGGAATTGCGGACACCCAGAGGACGCTGGTACCAATCTGATCAGTTTCAGCCAAGTGTGTGATGGTTTGCTCACGAAGTGGTGACAGGGTCTGGCAGCCTTCAGCCTGCAAATGCTCCTGGCTGTGAGGTGTCTCATCTGCCAAAGAGAATGGGCACATCAGTTCTTTCTCAGACAAATGCGAGTACCCCAAATCTGAATTAGCCTTTGAGTGAACCATTGGAGTGAACTTTTCCTTATCTAACGGTAATAATGAATTAACATAGTCGTCATCTCCTGGTGGTATCTTACCACCTGACCTGCTGCCTTAGGAGCAAAGGAAGGCTCACAAGGCTGCAGGCAATTCAAGGAGTGAGGGATTCAAAACAGTACTTCTTCAAAGTCAGCATCAGCTGCTACATACATCTTGCTGAATGACATTGAACAGGAGGTAGAAGGTATATCCCAGACCAATCCTGCCTTTCAATCTCAAATGCCACTGACCCAGCTGTGCTCTGTTATCCTCCAAACAGTCAATCTGAACTCAAGACAGAGCAGTGACCTTTCTTGTTCTGCTTTCCTGGCATCACTCATGCCACCCTTCCTTGGTTTCATACCGCCTCAAGCGCCAGAACGGGAGCCCATCAGCTCTGATGCCAACCACAACTTTCTCCAACAGGGATGCTCTTTCTCCCAGGCCCAGGCGAGGAATTCTCCTGAGCCTCCTTCACAATTCTGGCCACACATCAGTGAATGTCTTCCTGCCAGACACTGGTCTCATCTGTCCCTGAACGCCTCTGGAAGTGTGAGGCAAAGAAAAAGAAAACCCCTAGAGCCAAAGAAGAAAACGAACATAATTAAAAATTAATTTCAGTATAATGATTTAAGCATCTCAGCAAGACAAGCACCAGGCTGCTGTATGTTTGGCGATGTGGGGAAGACCTTTCTGGTTCCCTGCCCTGGGGACTCTTGTCAGTTTTAATAAGTTTTACCCCGCAGCTGTGAGCATGGCGAATTGAACAGCATAAATAAAGGCTACTTTTCAGTGGGCAGAAGCACACTTACTATGGCACCTTACATTTCTTTCTGCCACCCTAGGCCGTGGCGGAAGGGTTGTGATGCAGATGGACTGCTCACCTTGCTATGCCTCAGCTGAGAGGCAGCAGCATTTCTGTCTGTCTGTGAGGGATAGGCAGAGGGAGATGGGCGGCTCGTTAATGCCGTAGGACTCCCTTGAATATTTGTGATGGCACTGGCTGCGGGGAACAGGGGACCCAGGTATCAGGGGTGAGTCCAGCACTCAGTCCCCCTCAGCCTCAGATCTGAAGGCCACCAGCATTACTCTGTAGCCTTTTGCCTTTGTGAGCAGGAGTACAGCAGCCATTGCTAAACTTCCTGAACAACAACAGAATGCTTCTTCCTCCTCAAGACATGCGTGAAACGAGGGATGTAAAAAGGCACATGCCAGTGTCTTCTGCGGCTCGGTGTTGGCAATGCTACACGTGGACATACTGCACAGCTCCCACTCCTTTCCTTGCCGGCCTTGCCAAATCCTAATCATCCTGTTTGCCTATGCTTCTTCCTCCCAGATGCTCCATCTCCTGCTCCCTTCCTTGAAGATGCTGCATCTCTTTGAAGTCTTCGGCTGCCTGCCAGTCTCTGTGTTCTCTCCCATCCCAATTCACTCAGCTTCATCTGAGGAAAGCATCTGGCTTTCCTAAAGATTGGTTTCCTCGGCTGTTTCTCAGCACATAGTAGCATTAAATTTGACATTACATTGTAGACAGTTCCATTCCGGTCTGGGAAGGGCAGTATAAAAAGCCCAGGACAGATTTGTAGCCTCTGCTGACTTCCTGCAAGATGTTGGCTACATCACGTCAATACCTCCCCTGATTACCTCATCAAAAGGCAAACCAGCCATTCTCCTGTGGAAGGAGGGAGCAACGAGCACAAAGCATTGCTACGAAGCCATCTTCATGTCGTGCTTTGCAATACACGTCCAATACCTCAGAAAGGCAGTCAACTCAAGAGTTGGAAGGTGTCACACACACAGCACTGGAACGGGTCCAGGAACTCTGGCCAAGGACCTTGAAACCACTCCTTTCTTTTGTGAAATCTGTGCTGGGCCAGTACATCTAAGGGCCATAGTTTTTGATCTTTGCTTGACCACCAATCTGCAAATCAACCTGCTCTGCAAGTATGAACAGGTGAGATACACCTTGTCCTGTAGAGCCGCAGGCATGAACCATAGCCATTGCCTTTCCCAGCGCACTGGCCATCCCCTTGACCAGAAAATGCTTTACACAGTAGCAGGGGGATAGAGAAGACAGGAAGCTGGCTAATCCTGAGCTGTCTGGCAGATCCAGATGCCTCTGGTTATCATTTCTTTGCATGTGGCCCTGTTCCCACTACATAGCTTCTTAAATTTTCAGGCTGAGGTTTGAAATAACCCTGGTTAACCAGATATAACCCCTTCTCATCCAAACCTGCTTCCCAGAGAGCTCTGCAAGATGTTCAGACACACAAAGAGCTGCCAAACAGAACAGGCTTTCTCTGAAGGTTTTGAAATGATGGGGAGTGAGCAAGGCCAGGAGCTGGAGAAGGTACGTCAGAAGCGTGACAGAGCATCCCACTGTGTTGCACCTTCACCTGACCAGTCTAATTAAATCGTACAGACAACAGATGTAGAAGTAACCAGGCAGTTCATCATGACCTCACTGCGAGGCAGGGAACGTATTGCCTTTCCCAGCCAGTATGCCACCGGGGAGGAGACTGTGCGCTCTGAGAGACGCCATTCACACTGGCAACATCGATAGGGAAACAAGAACATTTTGCTGCAGGAAGATGTTAACCACTTTTGTGCCAGCACCATCTTTGCCAATCTAGACCCAACTTCTCAAAGGGATTTAACTTCATTCTCTTTTTGTTTGAAAAGTCCTATCACGCCTACAGAATGTGCTTAAGGAAGGATGGTAACATGTGCTTGAACATCTTTATTAGTCTGAAGAAGTGAGTGCTGCATTAGCAGAAAAGAGATGAGGCCCCTAGTGAATTATGTAGATCACCCCAGAGTACTACAAATAAGACCATTAAACTGGCCTGCACCATCATCTATTTTGCGTATGCCTTCCATATCACAGAGGAAACCTCTCTGAAATTACTGAGAGGAAGGTTTAAACATTTTATTGGGGCCCTTTGCCTGCCAGCTCAGGTTATGAATCAAAAATCAGCAGGGTTCAGGAAGAAAAAAATAGCTACCCAATGCTTAAAAGCACCTCCGAAACATACCTGGAGCTGTTTTTTCTATGCATAAAAACCCCATGATCTGAAAGCCCTCTGGACCTAAGAGATGTAGAAATAAATTGAACTCCCTGCTGGAACACTTCCAGTCTTGGGCAGCTCCTGCAATCCCATAGAGCCACAGAAGAGCAGACCTAGAAACTGCCAGACAAGGCTTGATACAACCTGTCATGGACACCGTGTCCTAGTAATTTAGAGGATGGATGGGGTGGGTGAATGTATGGGGGAAGAAATTACATACCTGAAGGAAAGGAAGAAACATTTTTGTGATAAACCAATTTGATTTTTCTTTCCTTAACACATTTAAAAGCATACCTTTGAAACTGCTATAGAGTCTGCAATATTAAAATAGCTCTGAGAAGAGTAAGTTACTGAGCAGAATACTGATGAAGCAGTCAGAAAGGCACAGGACTTAACATTTAACATGTGGCCCTGCCAGTTATTCTCATCAGAAACAGAAGAGCATGAAAGATTTTTCTTTACTGAGGGGAAGGTTACACTAAAAGTTGCTAAGGGAAAGATGTTCAAGGGTCTAATGTTTTTGTAACACACCATCTCGTTTGTATTCTGCTCTGCTCTTTTGCATTCTGCCATTTGAGGATGGATGGCAGTCAAGGATGTTTTTGCAGTCTTATGTGCTAAGTAAAGTTAATTTAGCACAGAAAATTTTCCACTCCTTATTCATTTCAATTTTCACTTCTCCATGAAAAGTTTAGTTTTATTCATGTTGTTTTCTTCCCCGTATTAGGCAAGAATTCTGTTTTTGAAAGAAATTAAATCTCTGCTTGGAAATAAACCAAAAAACTTCCTAAGTTAGCATGAAAAATGTTGCTTACTTTTTACAATGTGAACTATGAGGACTGACAGATAGATTGAAAACTTGTGCGAATACAATACATTAAGGTTGTTTCAGGGTTAGTGCAGTTCATTACTGTGTTTGTTAGATAACGAGCATTATGTACCCGATCAAATTTTGCCCAATAGGAAATTGTTCACTTTGTGCAGCTCTGGTACACACATGTGCACACACACACAAGCTAGGCAGAGAACCATAACAGGGAAACCTGATTGGTATGACTGGAGAACGAACAGGAACACAGCAGCGTGGGAAGACTGGAAGGCCAGAAGGAAGAGCAGAAGGGGTAGTGAGAATAGCACATTATTGGCACTTAGCTTAGCAGGTCACTAAGATACCAGTACAGCTACGTACAGCTTCTCAGGACACTCAGGGTGGGAAACAAAGAAAAATGAATGAATCCTAATGATTCACAGAGGTGGAGCAGGATGGGGAGACTGATCACAGCTAGCTCCCAAAGGGTACAAAAGGGCACCTCCAAAACTAGCGATATAAACGGTGAAGAAGAGCAAACTGCAGATTAATCCTTAATTGCTTTAGGGCCAGCAACTTTAACTGTAGTGGTTTTTTAAGCTTAATTCAGGTAGTAGAGTTCTTATGGGGAGAGGGACAGGTGGGTGTCTTTAGCACTTCCAGATCTATTATGGCTTCTTTTGAAGCAAATTATTTGGACCCCTGCTCCGTGACAGGATCCTACTCCTAGATGAGTCACTGTCCTCCATCAGGCTGCTAGGTCAAGTTTCCAGGAGACATCTTCTTGAGCACTGCACTCAAACTCTCTGGTACACCACCTCTGTCACACATTGAGGAGCCAGTGTAATGAATATTTTTTTTTTAATTGCTGCTTTGTAACATAAAATTAATAAATCCAGGATTCCAAAGTAAGGGGCATAAAAAAATGAATAAGAGGAATGTGACATAACTAAGTCATATTTTAAAACAAGGAGCCACAAGAATCTTTTCTAAACACCTTTTCCTGTGATATATCTCTTCCACAACTCCATCTCACACTGACATTTGTGTAGCCTGCTATTTGACCAGTGCCAGCACAGTTGGAAAGAATGGTACATTCATTATCATCCACATGCTAGTGCAGGAGTGAAATCTTAGTCCATACAGGTGAAAGAGTAGAGAGTCAAAAAACAACCCTAGAGCAGGACATGGATTAAACACTTTCTCCTCTTTCTGGCTCTAATGTCACAGAGTAGGACTCCTGAGGCAGGGGTTTTCAAGGCCAGGCTGAGGTGGAGGGCCTCCTCCTGGCCCAGAGAACATTCTGCACTGCAGGCGGCCCGAGAGAGTAGTACTCATACAGTCCCTTGTGCCACTGAACACAGCAGCACTTCCAGTCAGTTCTTTTCAGGGACACACATGCTGGCAGTGGCCACAAGGAACAGTGTGTTAGACTGAGGCAGGATCTCTCATCAAGGAGCTGCATGATGGGACAACCACACCACTGGGGTTTTCTAGAAAAATAATTACCTGTAACATGCATTGGGTATGGAATGAGAGTCCCAAACAGCTGCTGAGCCTCCTGTCAGCAGCTGGATTAATTTTAAATACATTCCCTGCTTCTTCTTCAGTCACAAGTTCAATAATTCTGTCCTTTCACATGGAAAACTAACAGTGAGTAACTGAAAACACAGCTATCCATACTGGTCTTGTGAGCTGTTCAGGCTCTTCCATACCCCGAGAATGCACGAAGCCAATTAACCGAAAGGGACATGTGAATAAGATCTTCCTTCCCCGCCAGGAAGTGAGATCTTCAAATATCTCCTTCAGTTCCCTCCAGGAAGGCAAGCATTTTACTACTAACAGGTCCAGATGACCCTGCTGGCAGTCCACCTGACACAGTCCCACTGGATAAGGATGTAGCCTGCAACCTCCTTTATCCTCTCTGAACTCACTGGCCTGGCTTCATATTTGCTGGGCCTCGAAGCGCCTGCCCAAAGACAAGTTTTTTCAGCTGATCCAGTTTATTGTCTCTTAAGGCATCCCGTATGGCACTGAAGAAACTGAAGTAGTGCTGGAAGTTGTGCATCATGAGCAGGACACCAGCCAACAGCTCATTGGTCACGAGGAGGTGATGGACGTAGGCGCGAGTATGCCTCTGACAACAGTAACAGGTGCATCCTTCCAGCAAAGGACCAAAATCATCTTGGTACCTAAGGAGGAAGCAACATTGGTTAACATCAAAGGTAAGAAGACCCATTCAAGCAATAAGGAGTATCCAGTTAGTACATGGCCTTTTGCAGGGACCTGAGCCTCGAAGTCCTGAGGGCCTGAATCCAGCTTCTGTAAGATGTGTTGACATCTAAGACCAGCACCACCGGCACAAAGGACTTCAAATATCATGCCAGAACTCACTACAGAGCCAAAAGGCCACACATCTAAGTCAGAGGATAACTTTGACTACATCACAGCTAACAGCAGAGAGAGGCCTTGTCTGTGCCTTCCCCGACAGAAAAGCTGCAGCGCAAGACACGCCTCGCTAGCTATCACACAGTTGATGAAGGAGGAAGCTATCAGAAAGGACTTACTCTTTCCGTTATTCACAAAACAGTATTCCCCTCTACTGTGAGATGCAACATTCTCACAAAGCAGAGAGAGGATCAAGCAAAGCAACACAGTTGTCTATTCAGACAGCCTAGCAGTAGCTGTGGAAAAGAGAAGGAAGGACTGGCCAAAGTTTTTGTGAAGTATCCAGAAACTGCAGAATTGCTCTGCAGCTGCCCAAACTGAGTCAGAAAGTAGAGGGTCTCCATAGTTTAAATAAAATCTAGCATCTCAAGATGAACTAAGTTAGATGCAGAAGACCAAAATGATCCCCAGACAACCTTTGTGAACCTACTGTCTTGCAGCTGGAACATAGTTATGACCACAGTATGTCTCTTGGATAAATGATCAGAAAATCCCTGGCTTTAGGTCAGGCAAAAGACAGCGCTTTCAGCCATACACTGTTGCCTGATAACAAGCTAGAATGCTTGTCCAACACTCTCCATTCAATGTCCAGAAGTAGTCTTCAATACCTTCACATTCTATGAAGTCTCCCATCCAGCTACTGACCACATGCAACCAAATGCAGAGGACAAAAGCATCATATTTAGTGATACAGCTGCGGGTACCCTCCTCACAAACTCACATACCTTTTGTCCTTCAGAAATATCTCAAATGGTGTCATTTCTGGGTCAGCTTTGGAGATTTCCTCCTGGTCTTCTTCAGCACCATTCTTCTCCAGGTCCTGAGCCCCATTTTGTTTTAAAACTTTTAAATAAAAAGACAACAGCCTTTTATGACAAACAGCAAGGGCAGAGGAAGGGTAGCAACCTTACAGTAGGTATTTCTGCCACTCTCTTGCCAGATGAAAACTCCTGCCACAAGTTTCCACCTCTTTCCTAGAGTAAGCAACTATTTTTCTTTAATTGTCATAGGTTAGTTAACACAAATACAATTTTAGATGATTAAAACAGCAAAAGAGAAGTGAAAACTAATCTACTAAACCTAATGAAGAGTTAAAGCTGAAACAACAGTATAACTTTTTGCTGCTCTACTGAGCTGAATTCTTAATAAAATGTCAAAAATATTTCTAGTCTGAACTGCATGCTGAATAGAATGCAATCACCTGAACAAATTGATTTTATTGAGATTTTGTTAGAGTAGACAGGCAACTCATCTGCATTCGACCATTCTACTTTCCATGCTGTCATCAGGCTCACAGATTTAGATGCTTTTTTTTTTTTTTTTTTTTTTTTTAAAAACAATTGGAATCAAAAGAGGCTGGTGGCACTAATGCAGAAGATGTAGATTCCACATCTGCCTTTTCAGCAGTCTACCTTAAAAATAAAAAATCACCCCATAATTTTGTAGATTTGCATTTTTAGGTTTGTTCTTAAGCAGGAGATGTATCTGTCTCCTTCTCTGGAAATATTCAAAACCTGCCTGGACGTGGTCCTGTGCACCCTGCTCTAGGTGTACCTGCTCAAGCAGAGGGGTTGGACAAGATGATCTCCAGAGGTCCCTTCCAACCCCTACCATTCTGTGATTCTGTGATCTGGAAACATCAATATTACTGTTTGCACAATCCACGTCTACTGAGTGTTAAACAGACACAGAACAAATAGATTGTTCTTACCCAGAATCTTATAATTTAAGAATAATGTGAGACAAGGTAAAGAACAACAAAGAGAAGGGTTAAAAAAATAGCAGCAAGCACAAATAAACAAGATGTTCTGTTCTATTCAGCTGGTTTTGAATTATCCAGGCGTGAAAAGCCGCTAGGTTCTACCCAGGAGGAAAAATGTAAAGTGTTTTTCTGTATTAAAAACATTTAATAGGCCAAAACAAAACGGCTGCTTGAAACACATTTGATAGGTGCTTTAATGGGTGATACGCATGCTCCCATCTCACAGCATAATGAGATAATGACTTATGAACATCTCCTTTTTGTTTTGATATGAACTGATGAATGCAATGACAGAGAGGAAGGCTGCCCAAAGAAATGGGATCCCTAACTTTTGTCAGCTAGAAAGAAGGGGCTTCAAAAATCTACTATTAAAACAGTCACATATTCAGTTAATTCTAGAGTTCAAGTATTGTAGATCTTCACTTAACAGGTCCAGTCTTCACTGCTAACGGTAACAGAAAATTTGCCAATGGTGTCGAACAAAAACCCCTCTACTCAGTAAGTGTTTAAGAAATACTTGAGCATACTTTGGCTAATCAGACATTCAGATCCTAGGTTGAGCCCTCAAGTTCACCGCAACAGGCTTCACACCAAATTACGCCACCTTCAAAAGCAACACTTGACAGTGGAATCCCAGTTTTTCCAGCAGTTACTGCACTTATTTCAGGAACAAAAAACTCAAAATAGAGATTCCTCCAAAGCATGAATTATGCTTGCCAGAATACTGGCTGCCACAGTAAAAATTATAATGACTCAAGAAGCCTACCTGCTGCTTCAGGATCTGGATGGCAGTCATAACTGAAAACCAAGGCACAGCCTCGCTCTGTCACTTGGAAGGGAAAGAAGCTCTCAAAAATGTCCACTCCCCTTTCAATGCACTCAAGCACCTCATCCGGTTTGCCTACACCATGGATGATTCTGTAAGAGACACACAGGATGACAAATCTAGAATATTCTGAGTAGAAGCAAGCAGGTACCTGAAGGAAAAGACACATGTGCAGCACATGTAGCTTATCCCTGCAGCTGCTAACCAGAAGGCAAGTGGGTACAACAGTCATCACTCAGAATCCTGTCTGCTTCCATTTCCCCACCTCCAACCTATCTAGTAAATGGCAGGCTTTTCTTTATCTGCCTATTTGGAAGACAGCAATAATCCCTCATTTACTGTGGAAAAGCCTCGTTCAATTCATTGTGTTTGAAGTGATTTGGTTTCTTCCACACACACACGAATACACTTAGATTCAAAATTCACCTAACATCTATGCCGTAGAACAGATATTTTTCCTTAGTCATGTTTGTGCCCCAGGGAACTACCAGGTTCCAGACACATGGACCCCTTTGCTTGGTGACTGTTTAGGAGACAGTCTAAAAAGACTTGATCAAGAGCAGCAGACAGCAGTAGATGGCTGGTCAAACATACAAGCCCTTCAGGTGACAGACACATCATATAGCACTTGGAGAACTGCCTGGAGGAGAATGTACTAATGAGAAATGTCATTGGAAAGAGAAAAGTTCCTTGCTTCATTCTTCCCTCCTCTTTACACTCTACCTGCTCAAATGATTTACCCAAAAGCCTGGGCTGTAACATCTCCTGGGACATGGCATTAGGAGCCAGGAAGAGCCCAGCTGGATTGCCATCAATAGAGATCCTGCTGTTAGCCAAATTTAGCTGGCAGCTTCCCTGAGGGTGGGTGAAGCAGAAGAGAATAGAGCAGTGCCTGCTCTCCTGCAGGTGCATGGCTGGGCTGACAGCAGTAGAAGCTAATGTAGGGCAATGATCTAAACAGATAATTAGGAAAATACACAGGGGCTGATACATGAAGTCACAAGGTGCCATTTTTAGTCACTTTTCTAAGTACTCCAATTAAATTCATGAGCACAGAATAAGGACAGGAGAAGTTTACAGAATGAGTGTCTTATGTCTCAGGCTCTCGTGGCAGGGAGAAAATGATGCTCTATAGTTAAAACGGTACCTCTGCATATATGATCAAAACCCTTGCTAAAACTTATCTTTGCACAGGTAAGGACAAACATTTGTTCTTGCAAGGGTTCTGATGCTATTGAAAAGGAAAATAAATTTTAACCAAGAGACTTCAGCATCTTTAGGTACATAAAAGGACTCTAAATAGTACATGCATAAGATCATTTCACCATCACACAAAAAGAAGTTGCTTCTTGGGTGAAGCACCAAAAGTGTTTGCCCTCTAGAAAACTTCATATTGGGGTAGAACACAGCTGCAAAACAACTTCTCCAGCCAGAATGGCAAGGGTGATTCAGGAAAGCAGGATTGTCTGAAATTCACTTGAGGTACTTACAAGACCCCCTAACCAGCTTTCTTCCTTCAAAGAGGTCAGAAACACTTGCCTTAACCAGACAAGCAAACTATTTGATAAATGAGGCAGATGCACTGGTAGCCACTAAGGTTAGCTGAGCAGATTGGACTCTAATGCTCCCAGGGGATCTTTTTAAGTAGCTCAACCAGACAGGCTAGCAACGACACAGCAAGCCTTCTAATTGTCAGGAAAATTCAAACCCCAGGCACCGCTAAGCATGAACAAGCTGCAACACCAGACATATGCTTTTGCATTTAATTTCCTTTTGAACACCATTAGGTCAGAGCAATGCTCAGCTAGCAGAGGGCAGCACAGCTACAGAAAGATTATGGGGCCTGAGTCACTCTCTTCAGGAAATGACGAAAAAAGCACCCATACTACTTCTGTTGCAGCTGCTCTTGTAAGAGCAACCCATGCAAAAGCCAGGAAGCTCAACCCAATGCTAAGAAATCCCTCCACTTCTGAACCACTAGCAAATATTAGCACATATTTTATGCAAATCTTTAGTTACTATTAGTCATTTATAAGAGTCAAGAACGCTCCCACTCCTGTCCAGTCTCTGGCATGGATCTGATGGGCATAACTAACAACTCGGAATACACAACGATCCCCACACTATGCCAGTCCAAGCAGAGAATACAATTGTTTTGGGCCAGGCTGTACCACCTCTGGTAGTTCACACGCTCAATGCCTCAAGTACTATGTCAGAGCTGGCTGCCGTAAGATCGTGTAAGCACTGGCTGGTTCTGTAAGCACCCCTCTCTGCTCTCCTCCAGTTCAGACTAGAGAGAACTGGAAACATGACAGTTTTTCTGAGGAGAGGTCCCTGTAAAACAGGTTGATAGTAACACTCTTGTTCAAGCTGAACTTCAAGTAAACCATGGCCTCAGGGGCCAAACGCAAGCAGCCCAGACATATCCTACCTGTAATTCTTCCTAAAAAAAGACGACTTGAACTAAAAATCTTGATTATTCTCCAAATGCGGGGAATACCCAAACCCACAGCATGAGCACAGCTTGGTGCTAGTTGCAGCTAAAAATTGAGACAAGGGTTGAAGACAGCAGCCTGACGGTGGTAGAATTTATGCAGCCTGGCACACGCACAGAGCTGTGCAATACAGTGATTATTTCCTACGGTGATATTGCACAGCAGCCTGTAGACGCTCCTCATAATAGGACAGATGGACTACTTGGGATGTTGCCCACACAACTTACCTTGGTTTATCTTCTGGCAGCTCTGCTGTGACAGAAGCTATCAGTTTCAACTTGGTCTCCTTGGTCATGGCACATCCTTGGAAGCCATCTAGCAGAAAGCCACCCACAGGTCGCTTGGCAGTCTCCCTGGCTGATCTGAGCCTCTCTTCCAAGATATCTCCACCTTCAATTGCCCCAAACATTACACTTCCTTGTAGTTCCTGGCCCAGGAGAAAGCTACAAGTGTTAGAGCGTGCTCTGCCAAAGACACGCAAGACATCTCACAGCCCAGACTCCAGATGCCTGCTACTGAAGCCCTGCATTCCCAGGAGCTTGCCAGCCACAGTGTTTCATCCCATGTAAGACTGTTCCCCACACAACACTGTGCAGTCCAAGTGTAAGGTAGAAACGGGATTAGGAGAGACAAGATTCTGCTCCTTACCTTGACACTAACTCACTGAGGATTTTGGTGCCATTCTTCCCACCTCCCTATAGAAGGCAATAACCACAGATCATCTTTGTACATGGCTCCTCAGCACTACATGCGTCAGTGCAGGATACAAAGCAGGTGCCATTATCCTGGCTGTCAGACACCAGATCTCACAATGAATTGCCTTTCAAGGGATACCAATATCAGCTCCTGTCACCCATTTTCCTTTGTAGTACAGACTCAGATAGTATGTCCCCTTTCACCGAAAGGGAGGGAAGTTTCAAAGCTGCTGGAAGAAATAAAGAATAGCACCAGCAAATTCTAGCAAGTCCTCCCTCACTTGGAACTGAGGGGGCTTCAGAGCAAAAAGATAGGATCTTCTCATTCAGATTGAGAAAACCCACCTTGCCCATGTATATAGCATGAAGGTAAGTGAAAGAAATGCACTACAGTCCAAAAGCGGGGAGAAAAAAAAAAAAAGTTCTCCTCAACTAGTAGAGATGGGTATCCTGGTGCAGGAGGCAAATTATTAAAAGAAGAGAGTGGCAGAAGGAAAACCCACTGTGCTTGTGCTACTGGTTATACCTCATCCAGGACTGTCACCCGGGCATTCTCTGATACATATGCATGACACGATTTCCTACTAAATCACATCCTGGGACTGGCCCACGATGCAGCCCAAACCAAAAAGCAGCTGCAGTGCTATTGCCCCGATATTTTGGGGACCTTACCGGTGATTTTTCTAGCAGCTGAAGGCATACATCCAGGAAGGAAAGTGACCTATCCACAGACTTCTTGGCCCTTTTTCTACCAACTTCCCCAGAAATGGTGTCTCCATCAGAGATGCACTGGAACCAGTCTGGCTGGATGGCCCGCTGTATGTCCATGAACTTGGAAGCTGTCATTTCCATGCGCCCTGAGTTTCCCCACAGAGATACTGTCTGTCAAGGAAGAATAGGGATGAATGTTAGTTGCAAAGGTTAACAGATCTTAAGGGTCAAAGGAGAGAAGGAGTTTGTCTGGTAAAACACCAGATACTGGAATGATACTTTATAGATAAGTTCTCCAGGAACATGGCTCAGATAATCAGCTGCACTTGGCACAATGAGTGAAAGGAGATAAATGACTGAATTGGGATTTCTGCGATACTGTTTGGTGACACCATCACGCTCAACACAGTGACTTCTCCATGTGTTTGGAAGTCTCTGACATCGAGCAGCTGGCCTATCATCACACAAATTAGTGGCAGAATTGGAAAAAAAATTAAAAATAATTTTATTCTTAAGAAATCTTAAAAAAAGATTTAATTCCCATCAAACTTATGTTGTCATCTCATGAAAAGCAGCAGAGGCTGCAATAGGAAACACAGCTCACTAGTTTTCTGTACACAATGCAAACCCAAGAAACTATTTCCTCTTCTGAGCAGTGAATTCATACCACCCATGTGACTACACGTGTATATATAAACCACACAGACACACTGGGAAGAACACAAAAGGTTGTTAGGCAATTTAATCTTAGAATCCAATGTTATTTTAGATCCCAAATCCAGCCACTTAAGAAGGGATTGAAATACCAAGCGCAAAAGAAATACACAGCTTTCAAACGAAGCCAACGTAAGAAATGGCAGGTACTCATTAGGATTTCACACAGAGTCTTCTCAGTCTTTTCACATGCTTTCCATTCTGTGTGCGCACATGGGCCCCCATCTTCCATCATTACTCTATGCTACCCTCAAAAGATTTTAAAGTGAGACAAAAGCACCTGCACAGAGAGGTTATGTTACCTGAACACCTCTGGGCTAGCAGATGTCACCATTCAATTCACTAAACATTCAGATTCACAAAGTGCTACTGCAGCCACTGCAACTGTGCATGCTACCATGTTTCATCCTATTCTGCAGAATCTGTAATTAACCTCTGAGGCACAGTGTGGCAGTTGCTTGTATTCAAGTAGGTTAAGTATTGGGCTTGAGCCCTTTAGAAGTTAGTTCTTTTCACCTGCAACTCCATTAGTGCTTTTTTAAATGAGGAATGGTTTTCAGCTATCAGAAATCTATCAGAAGCTATCAGAGATAGCTTATAGCTTGAAGTGTTATGAGGACTTTTTGGGGCTTGAGGGTTTAGACACATTCTCCTAGCCTATGCCTGACAGACAGATTAAGCAGTGCAGTTCTCGTGCATACTAATCCACAAATTGAATTTGATCAGCTGATGCAAAAAATATGAGCAGAACAATTTTTTTTTTTTTGCCTGCTCTCCACAAAACCCAAAAAGATTGCACAAATACACCACATCTGTTGTCTGTCCATCTGTTTCTCCCAATTACTTTTGGCCTCATCAGCCAATTTCACTAAATTTGAGTAACAAAGAAACAGACAGAAGTCTCCAAAGTAACCATATTTTTGTAAATTTCCCATTTAAAAAAAAAAAAAACACCACCACAACTCTAAAGGAGGGAGATCCCAAATTAGTACCTGCAGAATAACTGGAACGCAGCAGCTATATGTTGTTCTGCAGCAGCTATATGTTGGCCAGTTACTACCTGCTGCCTCTTATGTGAGAGCATCAAGGAACAGCTGTTGCAGGCAGGCAGAGGAAAGTCAGAACTGTTTGAGCCAAAAAACACAGAGTGTAATCAAGTCTAGTTACCTTCATTCTGCTTTCCAGAGGAAAAAAAGCTGCTTTAATAAATAAAAGAGCCATGCAGCTTAGAGAACTGAGCGTTACCTCGTGATTATTTAAATCCAGCCTGTGCCAGGCCTTCTGGCACAAAATCCAGAGCCTTCTGTCCCACTGCTTTCAAAAAGATTTCATAAGTATTTGTCAGCACAGATCCAGCTGCAGAAGGCCTTGCAAAAAGGTGACAAAAATCTTCACCAGCTTCAAAAAAAAAAAAAACAACAAAGCCAAATCAAACCTGCAACGCCCAGGCTTAGATCGCTGCTATCACCTCATAGCTGCCCAACAGTGAGAGAAGCTTCAGGTAATTCCTTCCCTGCAGAGAGACAGGACTCAGCCTGGTTCCCAGCAGCAAAGAATATATACTGATAGCTGGATGGCAATAGTTATCCTCTGTCATTCAGTGACCTTTCACCAAATGTGACCACACCCACAGAGGCCCTGGGACTGACCATATCTGAGCAGGTGCCAGGAGTGGCCCCTCCAGGCCAAAGCTGTGGCAGGCAGCAGGTAGTGTGTGGATTGCACAGGGAATATGCGTGCCTGTGGGATGGAACAGGCAAACATCCATAACACTACACACTCTGGGATTGCTGAGCAGCCTTCCTGCAGAAATACTAAGTTCTTCTCCTTTGTGGGCCTGTAGCAGACTGTAAATACACACACAGAGGTTCAGGTTTATTGCTTATCAGTGGCATCACCGTAAGCTTGTACAGCATATAAGCTAAAACACATGTATTTTCTTTTGCTACCATATTAACTGCAAGAGCATGGGAGTCCAGAGCTCTCCTTTCTGTCTGAATTGCTACTTAACTGTTCAGGAACTCTTCAGGGAACACACTGCCAAGTAAGAAAGCATCCAGCTTTATTTAGTTGGAGGTATGAGCATGTAAATGGCATTCCTCTTTGTGCAAAGATTTATTTTTCTATAAAGCATAAAAAATCTTGTCTAAGCACACCCACACAGATGAGGGGAGGACTGGCAGCTTTCTTTTGGGAACTTTAAGTGGGGCCTTCCAAGTCTTCACAGTTACTATACCTTGTTAGTGTTGTAGCCAGATGGACAGGGAGTGACCGGGTCATAAAGGGAGCAGTACAGCACTGTGTCTGGCATACCTGAGAACAGAGCGACAGACAGAGTAGAGTTTCATGAACCAAAACAAAGCTAATGCAAAGATGTGGTTTGTAAATTTCCAAAAGGGAACAGGGTGTTCTCCCATACAGAAGTACATCCATTCTGACAAAGAAAATATTGTTCATTTGATCTCTCAGCACCAAAGGCGGCAGACTTTTTCCCCAGCTTTACTAACTGCAGGGAGGAGAGTGCAGCATCAGGACAAACCATGAAATAATACCCTTTGGTTCTGCAGCCTACATAGCTCCCTTGAGTTTTATTTATGTTTCTTCTTGATTAATGCTCCTGCTACTAAAATTTGCCAGACCCAACAGATGACTCATTTGACCACTCAACTGATGCACTGGAGACATCTGACACTTGACACAATCTAAACTGAGCAACAACCTCAAGCCTAGAACTTTTAAGGAAGGACAACATATAGTGAGAGAACAGATCAGCTACACAAATGAGAAATTTATCATCCCTGCCAGATTGGAGGTTCCAAATGTCAGAAAGCTAGATAGTATGTCTCAATGACATACAGGTTTCTCTTCAAAGATAGTCACTGAAATTGGTGAAACCTCCAAGAAGTTTCAGATAAAGAGATTTTCAATTTTTCTCAAAGGAATAAGTTGTCCCAAAGCAGTCAAAGTTTATTGAAAGCTGGGTGCAAACTTCCTTTGGAAATCCAAGCCATAATTTTGCTTATGTAATGAAATGCATGTCCAAAATTTTGATTTGCTTTTTTAAAAAAAACCAAAGCTTGGTCTCTGTATATAGGACAAAATGCTTAATAATTTTTAAAAATAGTAATAATTTACATTATTTTATACATTCATAATGTATGTGCAACTGGCACATACAAAACATTAATCAAAATACCTCAGCTTTGATACAAGCCTTAGCAACTCAAAAGTCTTTTTCTTCCAAAGTCCACTGGACTCCATATACAAAGAACTGTCCATAAATTATAGAAATTAAAGACATGCCATCATTTTGACAGGATTTACCCTACACTCAGTGTAGCCTGAGACACGCAAACAAACAAAGCATCCCAGAGAAGCTTGTTGACTTGGTTGATTGTCCTCCAGTTCTCCCAGCTACCTCCCCAAACATAAATACAGGCTAATCCTGCATTCACTGTGCATTCAGGTTCCTTCGCCACGTGAGCCTGACAACAGTGATCTTGGCTGCATAATGCATGCAGTGAGGCCTTTACTGATCTGTTATGACAACCAGACGAAAAACCCAGGACAGTTGCAAACACAGGAACTGCTGCTTTACTCATTCTTATCACCAAGGTGTTAAGATAAAGATTTCATTCACGAACTGCTCCAAGAATGGAGTACAGGGACTGATGAAGATCACAAAGACTTGGTGCAGTAGCTGAGGGCTATGGCAACGTTAACTGTTTTGCATTTGATTATCCATAAGTAAAACTGAGTTTATTCCTAAACCTGACTCTTTAACATGGAAAAATGGAAGCAGAATACAGGGAGCAAGTACAGTCCGATTGCTAAACTGACAGAAACAAAGAACAGGGGGAAAATGACTTCTCCACCTGCTTCTTTAGTTCCTCAAAGCTCCTGCAAATCCAACATGGGTCCTTCCCCTAATCCTTCTCAGAACAGGAATAGCTCGGAGGCAGAAGTGTCCACCAGCTGAGACTGATTTGATGCAGTGTGCTTTGCCTGTTTATTCTTCATACTGGATGAAGATTTCCTGTTGGAAATCTTTAGATGAAACCAACTGTTTTATGCGAATCAAAAAAGCCATCTTGAGCAGATAGATACTGTCAGGAAATGTATTTGAAAAGCTGTATGGGGAAGGCCATTTTCATGAGAATTTCTAATCCTCCTCGTCAAAAGAAGTCAGAAATTGCATCTGGCAAGATTCATTTGCAGCAGTGACTGGGGGCTACAGTAAAACCTCTCTCAGTTCTAGTCTCAACTTTTGGGCTAAGCCCATCCCAGTCAGTGCTGAAGCCCCCAAGGAGAAGGCTGGGTGCAGAAGATGAGAAATAAAGCAAACCCACATATTTTTGTAGCCTGTTTGAAGGATTTCTGGCCATGCTAGTGACAACATACTATTTCCAGTCTTCCTTAGTGCCACTGAGCGAGAAAATGCCTAAATGTGGAAAGCCTATGCCTACATCTTTCTGCCTACCGTACTGCCTAAAAATGCACCAGTGGGACGCACCTGTGTTATCTCTAGACATACAGGCAAACACATACACTTTACCTATAAATTTTGCAGCTCCTTCTTTATATTCTTCCAGGACCTCATGAAGTTCTGCCCTGCATCCAGATACAGAAACACATTAACTAAGCAAACAACTGTCAAGAAAGATTGGTGGTTTCATAACTAAGGCTTATCTTTCTATACCTATGTGTTGTCTGAACTTGGGTTGGTTTAGGCACTGATAGTTGCCATCCAGCTATCAGGCAGCAAAGCAGGGACAGACGGAACTAAACACCAGAGACACAGAGCTCAAGAATCACAGCTTACAAACCGGGGCACTCATAATTCTGTGGCAAAAAAGCAGGGCTTTCACCCGCACTGACCAGTGACCACTGACTTGCTGGAGAGCATGAAGTCATACTGTGATTTTCTGGGTAGCATTAGTAACGCGCATCACTCAACAACTACACAAGCTAGGGAGGGGAGAGCTTCTAACAAGCTTTATGATGTTAATCTTTCCTTTCAGTTGCCACTTACCTGTTTTTGAGGATTGGCGGCTCTAAAGCCCGTCATTCTGCTGGGAAGATGACTGTGAAGTCGCTAAGAGGGGTTTGGCCAAAAGACGCCCCAAGATTACGCAGCCCTCGAGGTCCCTTACCTGTACCTGCTTCCTACCAAGCCACTGCACCTCCCTTCCACGGGGAAGCAACAAAGGGGCAACCGCCTTCGACATTTTGCCTTGCACCCGGGGACGCGGGAAGGCCGCCTGCCCCCAGCCGCGCTGCGGGGACTCGCTGCGCCCCGCACACCGTCCCCCCCGGCC
>WAAD01023683.1:317803-350109 GCA_013389945.1 Fregata magnificens | reverse complement strand
GGACGAGGACGAGGACGAGGACGAGGATGAGGATGAGGATGAGGATGAGGGGGGGCGGTGTCGGTGTCGGCTGGGCCCGGCGGAAGGTGCTGCGTGGGTTGTGCACACGCGAGGCGGCCCCGTGGTGTCCCGGCTGCTTCTGAAAGCTCCGAAATAGTTTTTCGCGGGCCTGTGGGAGGGCGGCAGCAGCGGCGGTTTGATTTGCCGGCGGATGGGAAGGCCGTGCTGCGCTCGAGTGAACGGCGCTAAACGCGGCAGCTGGTGCAAAAAAAGAGACAGGTGGTTGAAACACTGTTATTATTTATTTTTTTAATCTTATTTCCAGCCAAAGTTTGACTCTGATAACTCGGAACGCTGGATCAAGGTGAAGTAACTGGTACAGTGTAAGGTACCTTGTTGCTCGTGGGTCACGCACAAAGCTTGCTGCAGGCTGTATGTATGGGCAAGTAATACAAGAGATTTACCCCCAAGTACTGTCTCCTGCGTCTACCACCACCTGAGATCGAGGGAGATGAATTCTAGGGTGAACATCCCTTTGTATTACTTCCTCGGACGCCCCCATGCTCCCACCCTCAGCCTGCTTCTTATGGCAGGTAGGAGTGTGCATCTGCCTCCTCATGCAGCCTCCTAGGCCTCTGGCAGCAGCTTGCTCTGGTTGCCCTAGCACAACGGGAAGACGTTCCACAGAAATGCGGGCTGTCTGGGGTACAGGTGTTACGTGTGAAAACACAGTGACACGTCAGGACCATTTACACCTCGGAGATATGAATATGGGACAGAAAATCACTATTTACACAGTGGCCAGCCTGGTGATGGCAAAATGCTGATACCGAATTTCATAGTTAGTGGTTGCTGGGGACTAGCTCAGCAAGTCTCCATCCAGCCCCCAGGGGCTGGGTGTTTGCATTCTCCCTACGTGTTCTCCAATCGCTATGATTGGCACTAATTGCCAAATGAATGCTTATTACTTAATGATTTCCAAGTCCAATTTCTCCAGTCAATTGAGCTGTTGGAGAAACGTGTTTCAAAAGAAATCTATTCCTTTTAACCGCCATGCCATCTTGTGTTACGTTCCCACTGATGTTTGCTCTCTCTGGAGGAGAAACCTGGAAGAAGTCTAAAAATTAATATCCAGCAATCCTTAGAAATGTTTTCCTTTCTTTAATTTAAAGGGAGTGGACCAAGCCTCTGAGTATGCTGTCTCTGAAGCTTTTTCCCTTCAAAAGTCAAGGTATCCACAGGGGCCTTGTGGTCCTGTGACAAGTTTGGAAACCGTGGAACAGCTGCAAGATCATGATGAGGCCTATGAGGAAGGTGAGCTGGAATACTGCTTGCCACAAGCTGCCTAAAATGAACTGTTCTTGATTCAGCATTGTGGTTCTGGTCTGAACAGGCTCTTGCAAAGCTTGAGACCGTAAGAAACACTTCACAGTAAGATGTCTTTCATTATAAGATCTTAATTAGCATACCTAAGAGAAGGATAAACTCTCTGTCTCCCGGGGACTTCAGGTCAAGATGAGGATGAATACTGCCCTTGGAGACACACTGCATGGTCAAATACAAGTTAGACGGTTATAGGAAAATGGATGAAGTTACCTGACATATTTTTGATAGCAGGCCAGATGTGAAAATGGAGTTGCTCTGTGTAACTTTCGCATCTATGAATAATTGTGTAGTTTTGCTTTGATTCTCATGCAAAGTCTTCCTCACTAATTAGCTAACTAAATATTCCCTTTGTAATGCCTGCAGCCACAAGTGCTTACTGAAATTTGAAAATAAAACTGT
Organism: Fregata magnificens; assembly: GCA_013389945.1. Lineage (NCBI taxonomy): Eukaryota > Metazoa > Chordata > Aves > Suliformes > Fregatidae > Fregata > Fregata magnificens. The sequence goes on along the minus strand of WAAD01023683.1, from coordinate 348,324 downwards.
GGTATATTAAAAAAAAAGAAAAAGGGAAATAATCTCCCATCAGTGCTAGAAGTACATCTGCAGTGTAAAAAGCTGACAGGAGACAGGATTTTAAAAACTGAGTTAACCATTCTTTTAAGACTCAAAAGTGAGCCTTACAGAATGGAATGAAGACACGTCTCAAGAGCATCCACTTCAATACAGGAGGTCAGCTTTTTCACTTGTATTCACATCAGGGGTTCAACTAATAGCATGGAATACACCTATCTGCTTACAGTGCACTGTCTGAATGCATTATACAGCATAGTGGCTCAAAAGGAGATGTCTTTGCAATTGGTGGAAAAGTTGCTTGCTTTCCTCATGTTTCTTTTTTTTGTTTGCCCTTCTCTGCTAGGGTTTTCCTTTTTATAGCTACCACTCCCTCAGGATTGTTCTTAGCTGAACTGAAAGCCTTTTATCTGGAATCCATTATTAGAATACTTAATGGTATTAACTACACATAGTCCACTTTGCAAAGAAAGGTATCGATAAGAGAAGTGCAAGGACTCTTTTACTCCAGTTATGAGGAGCTCACGCTTCCCAGTCAAAAAAGTAACCCTTCTGCAAGTGATAACCTGTTTTTCTCTCTTCTTTCTGTTATCAGATATATTTCCTTGCTCCTGAGCTAGCCTGAGAGATTATAAAAGAGAACAAAAGTGATTTGAAGGACAATAAACATTAGGTTTATGTTTTCTTCAAAAAACCCACCCCTTTTTGAGGAAGTTTTAGAAAGGCTTTATTGCCTTAAAAATACCAGGAGTCAATAGGAGCATCTTTCTTTTGTGTTAGAACTAGAGATTTGGAGCAGCTGCTTCCTCCTGTCTGTGACCTGGGCTGCTGAAATCCCTGCTCTTTGCCCATCCTCACCGCACGGGTGGCTCAGGATGGCTCAGCTTCTCGTGGGGCTGCTTCTGATGCCTTGCAGTTAAAGCCCTGTGTTCTGCTTCAGGAACAGCTTGGCCACCCATGCAGCGAGGCCAGGTGGTTTGTTGAGGCAGCAGCCGCATCAGCTGTCCTTGCTTTTCAGTAGGAACTCTGAAAAAGGAATTTTTGCATTTTTCCACAGAAGAGTGGAGATGCAAATAAAGTCCACAGAAGGACTTTAGACCCAGTTGTTCATTAGCCATTTGAGCTCACTGAGGAGTACCAAATCCATCATGGGCGTATTCCTGTAGTTGCAGTCTTAATCCTGAGACCAGGTGGTCCCTGGTGAAGCTTGCCACCTGACAGATTTGTAATCTAGACTCGCCAATTGTTCCTTTGCAAAGGTTAACCTGTACACATGAAACAAACATTTGTCCAAACAGTGGTTCTTTTTGTATTTAACATATGACAGCCTTGGCTGTTGACATGTGGAAAATATCTAAGCGTCTGCGAGTGCAATAGTAAAACATATGAAAGCTATCTGAGTTATGAATTACCTCATGTGAATTCCGTCTCCTTGATAAATGCTATAATAATCACACGAGTGATCTAAATGTCCACAGAATCTTGTGGGAAAAATGGGGTGGAGAGGAATTCATTTGTGACATATGTGACAGGGAAAAGTTTGCCACCTTCTCTTCCTGTTCTTTTATAGATCAAGAAGATGAGAACAGAACTATTAGCCTTATTCCATTTTCTGTTGCAGATCAGCTTTCAGTCATTTTAGACAGCCTTCCAAGCATGTGATATAATTATCCCAGAGACAGAGTCTTGCTAGTTTACACTTACCCGTATATTTTTTAAGCAAGCAAAGTCATCAGTCTCTTTCCTCATGACAGCCCAAGAGCTGCTCAGCAACTGGATGAAGTCCAAACTGCAGCTGGAGCTGGTGAGTGATGGAGAAGAGGAAGTTGACTCTGTCCTCCTGGAAAAACCTTCTGCAGCTCCTCTGAAGCATGAGCGGTTTGATGGTGAGAGCACAACAAAGCAGTTCCTGGCTTCCTTTCTGGGGATGTGCTGGGGGAGGGAGCCAGGCCTCATGGCTTGTCAGACTGAGAGGTAAAAGTTGCTTTGAGGCCAGGATAGTGGGCTCGGTAGAAACAAGATTAGAGGTGATCATTTTTCTCCCCCAGCTCTTACAGCAGCTTGCTGTAGGGCTGCACAAATGTACCTCATAGACATTCGATGTCTCCCTTTGTAAAAGAGAAATCTTATTTCTTTTGTGTATGGGTATTTGTGAGGCCTGTTAAATTTATACAGTCGTTTGAGGTGCTCAGAGGCAAGGCAGTAAAAAATGGACGAAATGTTGTTACTGCTCTAGCGTGTTCAATGGGAGACTGATTAAGACTCTTTGGGGATAAATGGAGTGCAGTCAGTGTGTCTGCTTTCATCAGAAATGCATTCATAGTCTGGGAAAGTGATCCCTTTAATTACGTTAGGCTTTGTGATCTGAGACAGAGGGGTTTATTCATTTCAGACTAGCCTGAGATAATCTGAATTCCTCATTTCAGACTTGTGCAGCTCTCTGGAACACGAATTGGAAAGTTCTTCTGTCCAAGAATACCTACAGCATCTTTTGCAGAGTGAAGTTGTGAACTGTGGGGTAGCGGAAGACCTTAGACTTGAAGATATCAAGGAAAAACAAAAACTTGCAGATCCACGAATAATCATGGAGCTCAGACACAAGCAGGTGAGCAGGCAAGGCAGCACAGTTAAAAGGAATAAGATGGAGGATTATAGGATTAGAGTAAATGCTCAGTGACGCTTCCCCAGTATTCTCTCCCAACCTGCAATAATCTCTGACTTGGAGGCAAATACCCGAGGATGCTCTTCCACAGTTTAGCTGAAAAGTTACTGTGTTTCTGTGTGCACGTTAGCCATTCACAGTAGCTTGCACAGTCAACTTTCACTACATTTGTTCAGGTTTTCCCCCTTTCCAAAGACTGACAGGAAGAGCTGCCATGGCAGTCAGTTCTGAGTTTGTTCCCATCAAGTAATACTGGTTTAACCTCACTGTCTTGAATGGAGTTTTTTGCTGGTCTGAGAGCAGAACCAGTCCAGTCAGTGCCAGCTACAGATAGGGTTGCTGCTTCATGTGAAAGGTGGATTGTGACCCACCCTATCAGTGTACAGTGAACCTCAGATTCTTCAGCCTTTGGTGTCTGCTTTGACTTTTGCTGATTTCCTCCTTCCCAGGTGAAAGAAAACCGAATGAGGCGTCAGAAGGCATTAGAGCTTCAGAGACAAGAAAAGTCCCTGAAGAAATCAGTTCTGTCTGAGGCCAAGCTCCAAGCACAGGAGGAGGACAGAAGGAAGGCCCTGAAGGCCAAGGAGGAGGATATCCAGAGGGAAATGGTGAAGCTGCGAAAGGAAATAGCTGAGAAGAGGCACACCATGGCAGAAGCATGGAGAATGTAAGAAGGAGAACCACATGAAGAACACTTCTCTTATCAGCTCCTTTTGCTAAATTTAAGAGGAGTGGTGATCCCAAAGGAAACATCTGCTATTCCTCTGTCTCCAAACTCTCCCAAAACCTTTTATTCTTTTGTTACCAACAGCAATGGCAGAATTTATCATTAGTGGGAAGATGGGCTAAAGATACTATTAGCCTTCCCTCAGCCATTACCAGTATGTATAGTGAACCACACACACACACACCCCACCCCCGCCCCCTATGAGAGAATAAAAAGCATTCTTGGCTGAGAATTTTGCAGAGACATAATTTTTGTTTCTGCTGAGCTTGGATTGTCACAGAGATGTGACTTGTAGGGATGCCATTTATTTACTTAGGCAGCCCTGAGATCCTAAATCTTCTCATGCAAGTGCTTTACTGAAATCTTACTATTTTCTCCTGCCTGCTATATTTTGGAAACGCTCCAGACTATTTAATCTCTGGGGCCCCAAACCATGACAGGGGCTGTTTCCTAAGAATGCTAAATTAAATAATCAGCAACTTTCTAAGCTGTAGTGGTGATTCACTTAGAATTGGCCAAAAAGAGAGTGAAATCTGTGCTACAGTACTTTCCTCATTGTATTAGATCTGTATGTTTGTTCACTTTCCAGGGAGGGGAAGAGACAAAAAAAAAGTCAGAAGCTGTCAATGCAGCAGGTATCTATTACTGCGCCACCACCCCTGGTCCTGAAGAAAGAAGAGCAAGGAGAGGAGAATCAGAGAAAGGCTCAGGAGCTGCTGCACAGGATTCACACCAATAAGCAGAGAGTGAGCATCACCCTTCTTTATCTGAGACTCTGAGCTACCTGCCCTCAGCTACCATTTGCAAAACTGAAGTAAAAAGTCCTGGTTATCAGAATTTTTTACTTCTTCCAAGCCCTCCTCCTGATACCAGGAAAGTAGAAGAGCAGGGCAAAAAGTATCTTGTAAGACGAGGAGCAAGAAATCCTGAGCCTCCATCCCCAGTGTGTCTGTACCTCAAGTGTACTCAGTGGGAGGTTTCACTTAGAATTGTGGAAAAGATGTGGCTCTCAGGACAGTTGGGAACATAAAGGCTTCTGCAGTTGAGAAACAGGCAGATGTACAGAGGAGGCAGCAGAGCAAGATTTGTTTTCCCTTGAGGAAGGAAGTAAAAGGAGGGAAGTGGCACAGAAGGGCCTGAGAAGCCCTTTTTGTGTGTATGGGAAGATATTTTAAAGATTGCCTTGCAGACCCTGGTGCAGGAGCAGGGAGAGGAAAGAGAAGTGCTGAGGCCTGGAATGAATTCTGAGCTGGGTCTCCAAGAATTGAACTATGCCAGCACATCCACAGTAACGGGTTCCTCAAGGATCCACTCCCACTGCGTGCAGTAGGATATTCTGTGATATTGCAACAGCTCTTTTGAGGCAAATGTACAGACTTTAATATTCGTAGTAGAAACCTATTTCTTTCACCCTCATTATTCTGATATGATGGCCAGCTCTGGGTTAAACACCTAGTTGTATAAAATACTTGCAATTAAAGAGCGATCTTTTTGTACTGAATAATTTTATGTGGGCAGTCTCAGCAAAGGGAATAAATTTCCCTGAGTGCAGGTATGAATGCCATCCATCATGTAATGCTTTTAATTAATAGAGCAGTCATCATCGTTAGTGTCTACTTATCTACCTCTAGAATTTTTTTAATAGGAGAATCCCATAGCTTTTATGGTGATTCTCCCCATGGCTCATTTCATCTGCCCGTCTGCTGGATTTGAGCTTGGCTACTGTTTAGCAGTACACAACCTCTTTTCAGCACAATCTAAGCTATGAAGATAAGCCTGAATGAAACCACAGAACAATTTAGGGTTGGCAAAATGTGAGAAGCCACAGCTTAGCTGAGCTAAGCAATAGTGACACTTTGATTATTTTCCTAAAGCAGAAAGAAATAGCTAATGCGTTGACATTTTGTCCTTTTTCTAAGTCTCCATTTGGAGATTTCCGTGAGTGAAAGGAATGCAATTAAAACAAGGCATTATGGTAAAAGGGGAACAGCTGAGTCCTGTGAGTTGACCCACTTGGAGGATCAAAATGAACAGTGTCTGCGGTGACAGGGCTAGAATTATGGGGTAGATTAGATAGCAAATTGCTGTTCTGAACAATGTAAATCACTCCTAGAAGCAGCGAGTCTAATTACACAATAGGGGAAAGGTTTGGCTTCCTACTGGAACAAGGGTGAGCTTAGGTCATGTCATAAATTCATGCTAGGAAGTGTCTTGATTTTTGCTTAAGTTAAAAAAAAAAAGAAACCGAAACACAAACAAGTGGTCCATGGAGATATTTGTGAACCGTTCTCCACAGAAGTGTTCTTACCTGTAGCATCTTAGACATTTTTCTAGATTTTGAAATGCCTTTCCTGTCTCTAGAAATTCTATGTTCCTCACCCATTTTATTCCTTTACACTTGGTGAACTAAGTGCGTTTCACTCAAAAGCAGAGCACCCCATGATGTTATCTTTCTAGTCCCTTTCTGCTTTTTGTAGAAGACCTGCACATGCTCTGTGGTTTTTTTTTTTTCACCCTCAAGGTAATTGTGGAAAGTGGGGATTCTAAAAAGAATCTCAAAAAGGAAAGTCAGATAAGGGTAAGGGTGGAGAGGATCAACATTTGTGTGATGGGCTGCATCTTGCTCATTGGTGTTCTGAAACTCTCCCATACAGTGCATGCAACGACATTTCTCTGCTTGGCTGAAAGTCATTCTGGAGCACAGAATTAAAATGGGAAAAGCCAGAGCCTTTGCTGACTGGAAATGCCAACTGAAGGCCCTGCGAGCTTGGAGAAACTATACCTGGGCCCAGAAAGTAGAGCAGGACACGCAGCAATTGGAAGTTCATCTCCAAGATCAGAACAGGTACTGACCCTACACTGTGGAATTCCTCCTACTGCAGCAGTACTTGGGCAGCGCAGTGAGCAGGGACTGTAAAAGGGGCTTGCCGGTTAGCCAGCAGGAGGAAAACAGTAGTGTTTTGAGAAAATTGCTACATTGCCTGCAGTCTGCCAGAGGCATTGTGGCACAGATGAAAAGGAGGACAGAGATAAACAGGAGCTTTACCACTTTCCAACAAGCCTGTGTCTCACTCTGTCTGTAGGTATCTCTCCTGGAAATCTCACCCTGGCTTGCTCTGGACCCCAGAGAATATGGGGTGCCATATTTATTCCTGATTAATATAGTTATTTCCTATTTCGTAGTAGTATAGCAGAGATCATTTTGGCTAGTGCCTTTCATTAAGGAGGCTGTGGGATGAATTCCCTATCAGCCACAGAAAATATTGCTCTTGCAGGTGTCTGGCAGGCTGTGTGGTGGGGCACTGCCGCTTCCCCCTATGCAGCTGGCAAGGGAACAGGATACCTCTTTTGCACCTATCCTATAGCCCAAGGATGACACGGGAAATTGCAAAATATGAGCTGGGGAAACTTACTTCAAATTAACGGGCATCCTTTCTGCCCTCCCTCTCCTCCTTGGAGAAACTCTGTACAGCTTTGGAGGGCCTTCAGAGTTAAGCAACAAAAAGACTTGGGAAGTTATGGGGCCTCGTGCCACAGCCTGGACTGCTGTACTTGATGCAATTGTTTCAGGCAGGCCTGGGCAGAAGCCTCACTCCTATAACAACACAAGTGCTTTCTTATTCAGGAAAAAACAACTGTCTGCAGAGCATAACCAGCGGCGGCTTTTGCGCTGCTGCTTTCTGGCGTGGCAGCGCTGGAGCCAAGCAGAGACAGAAAAGCGAGAGCTGCAGAGCAAGAGGGAAGAGACAAAGAGAAAGATGGCACAGCTGCTGGAGGCAGTGTCACTGGGGAAGGGTGGTCTGGACAGGCCACTGGAGGTTAACAGTCCTGGGATAGCAGAAGTAAACCATCATCAAGATTTGCAGCAAGGCAAGGTAAATCCTTCCCATGTAGTTTTGTCTATTGGCATCTCAGTACTCGTACAAAGTACTTCTTTTGTGCAACCTGAAATAAAGAGTACATTTTCCCAAAGGAAGGCTTCTTTCCCAGGGTGACCCCCAAATACCTGCCTGCAACTGTTCAGGAGGGAAGTCTTTAAAAATCAGAGGCAAACGTGAAGGACAGTGGATGAGTTTTAAAAATAAATATCTCTAATGTTGCCAGAGAACAACCCTTCATGTACTGTGAGTCGCAATGAGCGTCCCACGCCCAGATCACTTTTGCTGAGAGGTTAGTTACATCTTTGATGTCTGCTTAGACTGAAAAAGACTAATGCTTGACTGCATGACAAGAGATTTTGTCATGCCAGTGCAGCTCTCTGGCTTTTAAGCATGAGGAAAAAAAGTTGTCACTGGCTGTTTCAGTATAATGCACATCACGAGGAGGTAGGAGAGGAGAATCAGAGGTTGCTTCCTTAAATTGTCATTTGTCAGGTCAGAGCCTGCCCTTCCTTTCTGTCTATAAAACCTGTACCACAGCAGTGTCCTGATCCCAGCATTGAGAGCTCACGCATGCATATTACAGGTCATGCTTTTTGTTTGCTTAAGTGTCAGCAAAAGTTGATTTCCTACAGTCCTTATATCATCCTAGTAGGCCCGTATTCTTCTTCTGATGCAGTGGTAAAATTTGTACTGGAAGGATGGGACTGAATTTGGGGTTTGACCTAGGAATCAGAAAGCAGACCTTACATCTGATGCCTCTTCAGAGAAAGAAAGACCATGTGTCAGAAAAGGCGCAGCCTCATTCCCCACTGTGCACCAGTTTCACAGTGATATTTATCAAAGCTGGAGAAGAGGCATGAGGAAGCAGCACCTTATAGACTTCTCTTCCATCTGAAAAGGGACTGTCTAGTAGATCAGCTGTGTAGATCACTTCAACAACTGTCTTTTCCTTTATTCTCTGAGTGTTGAGTGGGGACAACACAGTCCAAAAGGGAGCGTGCTAATCTCCGAGAGATGAGCTAACCCCTAAGAAATGAGCTGCCCTGAGCTGTGCTCCCTAACAAAATAGTCAGGATGTATTCCTGCCAGAGCTCTTGCCTGATGAGGGTTTCTTTCTCCCAGTGAAATGGCACACAGCTCCTTAACAGTTCTTTCCCACAGCCTCCCATTTTGTGCATAACAGGGCCCTTCTGCCCTAGCTAGGAACTGGATAAAGATTGCATAGCTGAGATTACCCTACTTCTCAGGCATCTCACTAGATTTGCATTAAACACTTACTGTGCAGTAAGGGCAGAATAGTGCTTGGTTTTAATCAATGCCAAATTTTCCTCATTTCTTTTTTTTTTCCCCCCTAGCCAACTGAAACTTGCCTCATACAGAAAGAACCTGACCAGACCAGAGACCACTCTCGTTGGGATGCTGCTCACACATCTCATTCCCACAGAAAACCCAAATTTGCCTGGGAGATTACCCTAAAACATGCAGCCCCAAGTGCTGAGGACCAGGCTGTGTACAGGAATCAAATAGCCACTCTCCCCCAGCCGTTTCAGGCACCTGGTCCAAAGAGACTTCCTGCTTATGGTAGCCGTTTTGAGCACCGTCATGCCTTCCAGCAACGTCTGATTGAGGAACAGAGGCAGCAGCTTCAGAAACAGCAAGAGCTGATCCTTGAACTGCAGGAAAATCAGAGGCTGAGCAGAGCTAAAGAAGAGGCAGCACAAGCCACAGCTGTAACCCAGCCGCTTAACAACTCTGCTTCACAAACCAGGGAGGAAAAACCGAAGAGGGAAAAACAATCCAGATGCAAGAATACAACCCAATTGAGGTATATACCCTCAGCAAAGCAGGCTCAATTAGTCAGCATGTCTGATTCCTACTGAAGTTGAGCCAGAACTTGCCAGGCACACTTCAGTCATGCTAGCATTATCTGCTCTTTCTCTCACCTGCGACTTAGGGTAGTATCAGGCTGGCCAGAGTTCTCTGTCCTTCTCCCTTTTTGCAATGGCTTGACACCATGTGATCCATACAGGATCCACTTAGAAACAGCAACACTCAAGCATCACACATAGTAGCAGCAGGGATTTATTTAGTTAGGAGAAAAGAGAGTGTCATCCTCAGTATTTCAGAACATCAAGCAGCCCTGGGTACTCAGCTCCTTTGCAAGGATGCATCATTAATCCCATTTCAAGCAGAAGGTGTATCGGGGATTCAGAATGAAAATGCAGCACAATGGAAAATAGAAACCACAAGGCCTGTTTCTCAACCATAGGTGGTAGGTGTAAGACTTCATTTGACCACATTCATTGATTAATTTCTTTACTCTTTCCTTTCATAGTCCACCTGTTTCTCATGGGCCAGAAAACACAAGGGCAGTGATGCAAGGCAGGAGGCCCTCGAGCCAGCTGACCTCAGCTCATCCCATACTGAAAGGTATTGTTCTAGATAGCAAAGACCATTCTGGACCACTTGTCTCAACAGCTTGTCTGGAAACTTCTCTCTTTCTTCGCCTCAAGCTTGCTGGTTGATGACGGTATGCAAGTAAAACTCAGCACTCTCTTTCCCAGCCTGACCAGCACTGTGAGAGGGTGAGCTGTTTTCATGCCCAAGTCAGGCATCTGTAAAACCTGGGCCACTGCAAGCCCCTCAAGTCCATGCTTAGTACACTGTGGTAGTGGTTACTCCTAACACTTGTAATTGTTTCCCGTGTGACAAGACTCAGAGAGAGAAGCTTTACAGGGATTTTCTGTCAATCTTATTCCCTTAATTGCACATCCAAGTAACGCTTAAGTGACCATTCATTTTCATCTGACTTTGACAGAGGTATTGAGATTTCAAAGGGAATTAATTGCCTACCCAAGGTTTTGTGAGACAACAGTAGCTAGGCTGGGGAAGGAGCTCCAGATCCCTGCCTTCTGTGAGATATCTCCCCTTCTCTGGCCACACTGGAACAGCATATACATGTTAAACATGCAGCACCACAGCGTTTTCATGCAGTAAATTGAGATCAGATTCTGTTATATCCCTGGGTCATGTTCTTCCATATCAACTGGTGGGGCAGTCACAGTCTGCATGAAAGACTGGAATATGAGCACTGTGATGTTTTAACAGTTTTAGGATCACAAGAGCTTTTTGGCCATAATAGCTGGGCATTAGTAGTTGCCTTTCATTAACTGACCATGTTCAGCTCCAATGCTACCTAGTCCAAGCCATCACTCACTGTGACGTGCCTGAACTCTGTACAGCTTAGGGACAGTAAGCGTATTTTCAGACCACTCAAGTGCTTTTGTTTGAGGATCCCCCAAAATTCAATGAATAAGTTATCACTAGATGGTTTTGTCTTGGCAGAGAATCCTGAGACAGCTGAGAGGAGAAATGAAACTGAGGAAACCTATTGTAGTCAAAACACTTAAATGCCCCCCAGTTATTGATTGCTCCAGCTTGTGCTTCATTTGCAACTTCAGAAGAAGTGAGCATGGGTTCTTAACTCCACTGCACATTGTGTGGTCATATCAGCACTGTAACACCTTCACTGATAGCCAGCAAGATCACCGCATTGCAATTTGTCTCCCAAAAGAAGCATTACGCAGTAGTTTCTCACTAGTGGGACCAATTACCTGTGTGTCACTATGGCAGGGATGCTTTCCATCATGAAGTCGCTCTTTAAATAAGCAATTGGAGCTTACTGGGGAACTCATAGCAATTGCTGCTAACTCAGGTGCCCTGAGCCTCAGCACTCAATCAGGGAAGACAGGGATAAAACCTCTGGACACAGCTCCTTTCATAATTGAGCCTCATGGCTCTGACTGTCAACGAAGGAGGGTGGAGTGAATCTAATTGGGATAGTCCTGAATCATCTTATAAATTTCTATGGGTTCCTTGTTCATGACACTGCCAGCCGTAAGAGGCAGCAGAAAGCAAGTCCCTTTGTGCTGGCATTGCCAGGTCAGTTGTGGCCTGGCAGTACAGTGGTCATTCTTGTTCACCAAACTTCTGTCATTATCCTACAGCTCATTTCCACTAAGCGTTACGTCCTGTGTTTCTGTAGCTATGGAGGAGAGAGCAACTCAGCGGGCAGAACGGAGGAGGAAACTAGAAGAAGCCAAACAACGAAGAGAAGAGGAAAAATTGGTAAGGAAAGTGGAAAATGAAATAAAGTTTCACACCATTCCAGTTACAACAAATGCTGTTTTAACCCCAGAGTCAGGGACCAAGAAAAGGCCCTTTATCCAAAACAGGAGTTTTATAGCTTGTGAGAAAGTAGATGTCTGGCACACATCAAAAGAAGTAGTTATTGCTGCATTTGCATTCAGTGACCCCACTAGCCCTGCCATATCACAGGCAGACACTTCATGTTGATGCAGTTGCAATTCTAGAAGCAGCCTCCCTTACCACCCCCCAACCACCTCTTTCACGCCTATCTCATGACCGTAACTTGTCCTTGCCGAGGATGGGAAGGGTGGAAGTGCATGCAGAGATCCACTTGATTGGACCTGGCAATGGTGGGTTTCTCCTCCTCTGCCTTTCCTGTCTGGTCACACGCAGCTTGAGGACGTGCAGTCTGACCTGAATCCTTCTAGCAAATCTCTGCTGAAGAGAGAAGATACTGACAATATTTGCATAGTTAATATACAAATTCTGTGATACACATCCAACAGAGGAGCCTTCTTAGCTTGAGGGCATTGAGCTGTTACTGAAAACATTGATTGTAAGTTGCATTAGGATTAGAAAGCTCAGAACTGGGGTTCTAAAACAACCAGTGTTTCTTCCTTCTGCAAGCAAGAGAGATGCTGAACCAAGCCTTAGAGAACACTTTAACCATAGAGCGGACAGACAAGTATCAGGTTAGGTTTCCTCAGCTGCAGTTGCCACGATCTTGGAGATCAGGAAGCAGAGTCATAGTAATCATGCATTATGGTTGGCGTGGGTTTTAGGCCTTTGATGCATGCACCAAGAGCAAAAGCTTTGTGAAATGAAAGCGGAGTGTGCTCTGCAAGGGGAGTAGATGAACATTCAGAGAAGGATATTGTGCGAAGTATGACCAGTACTGAAGTAAACCATTGTCTTTGATCTTCAGTGTTTGGGGAAAGAAATGTTTGGGTACCTGTAATGTTGCTTTGCATGTAGAAGTAAAACTTCAGAGCAGAGCCCAGGAGCCCAGAACTGAGTTCAGCAATCAGCTTATCAATAAATAACTTCGTGTGTGGTTTAAATTTTTTAGGGGAAGAGTGGGCAACTACTATAACTTAGGGCAAAGATATAGATAGATAGATAGATATGGGTAGTAGAAAGACATATATATATATATATGTATAGGTAGTAGAAAGAACAGTCCCTCCTTCCTCTCTATTCCACAGTTCATTGTCCAGCACAGATCATGTCTAGTATTGTGACAAAGTCTGCTTTCTTCTAAGTTTCAGGTGCTGGTCAATACTAGAGGAATACTGGGAAAGCTTAGAGGTCTATGTGCTCTGAAAAGGTCACATGCGCCAAATTAAATTTTACCTTCCTCCATTTTCTCCCATTTCAAGGCCCAGCTGAAGGCTGAAGAGGAAGCACGACAGAGGAAGGAGGCCGAGGAAAAGGAAGCTCAGCAGGAAAAACGACGGGAGGAGAGAAGGCAGCAGAAGCTGGTGATGAAACACCTCACCTGTTTCCCCCTCCTTTAGCAGGGATAGGGAAGAAGAGTCATTACCCACTAGCACTCAGTCAGCAGCCAGGGTAATGTGAACTGTGGTCTTCATTAGTAGAGCAGAGTTCCACAGCACAAAACCTGCTATATCACCACCTTCCCCCTTTTTGGCAACATTAGGGGAAGGGCTGTGGACCGAATGCACTATGAAGTATGTGCTGTCTCCGTCTCATTGGCAGGACTAGAGGTCCCAGCTGATAGATGTTCACTGCTGAGGTATAGCCACATAAGCCCCCCACAGTGGGAGCATGTTTCCAGTACTTAAAGGACTGCTATATATATGGAGGAGACTAGTGGCAATGGGTACAAGTTGCACTGGGAGAGGTTTCGTCTCGATATAAGAAATAAATTTTTTATAGTGAGAACAATAATTCCCTGGAACAACCTCCCCAGGGACGTGGTAGAGTTCCCATCGCCACAGATTTTCAAGATGCAATTGGACAGGGTGCTAGATAACCTCATCTAGGCTCCCTTTCCCACAAAAGGTTGGACCAGATGATCTTTCAAGGCCCCTTCCAACCTGGGCTGTTCTATGATTCTATGCTTGGCCTACTTTCAGGCTGCTCCTTCCACTTATATCCCCCTCCAGCATTCACAATGATACCAGTCACAAACACACGACTTAAAAGTAAACAAGCCTGACAGATACATCAAGGGCAACTTTCCACCTGAAGAACAGAAGCATCCTCTCCTTGGAGCTAGGCTAGGAATAGCCCCACTTCATTATTGTTACTTGGAAATGAGCTGTCCTAATAACCCAAATAGCATATTTGAAATCCTACAGGAATTTGACCTACAACTACTGTTCTACTTGGATTGAGTGTTTTAGGATGTTTGACCTTCATCCTTGAGTCTCAGTCAAAAGTAATGTTGTATGGCTATATAATATGCACAACCCTCCCCTACTATTTAGGCTAGATTAAGTGGTAGGGTCCATGCGTAAACTCAGAATCATTTTTGGACAGGTTTTCAATCTAGTTTTTTAAACATAGAAAGCTGTCCTCCTCGAGCTCACCAAAGCACCCCTCCCCACATTGATGAAGGCCCATCTAAAGGAGGCTCCTGCTATGTCAGCACTGCTGGTAGCCACACATTATATGTCTGCTACAGTAACACCAAACTGCAGTGCTGAGGAAAGGCCACATACTGATACATGGCTCAAGGAAATGTCCAGAAATACCATCATCTTCCATGAGGATTTTCAAGACAGTTTGCTCTGCCTTCTACCACAGGTTCTTGTACATGGGGTCATATCTGGTCTGGTCTGCACTGCTAAAGATGATGCAGATCCCTATTTCCTGTCAGGTCAGGATCTCCAGCTCCAATATGACAAGCTATTGTCATTGCTTAACATCCTCTTCATCCAGAGTGAATTAAAACTACTACTCTTTGTATTGTAGAAAGAGCTGGAGAAGCAAAGGAGGCTGGAGAAAGAGCAGCAGCTGCAGAAAAAGGCCAGAGATCACTATGAGAAGGTGCTGCTGAGAAAGCTGGGAATGGTGCCATGGAAAAGGCTGAAGGAGCAAGCCAAGGAAAACCTGGTGGTAAGCGCTGAGGATAAAGGAAAGGACTGGTGCCACAGGAGGAAGGGAAAAAGAATGGATGCAGCACTTAGCAGAAACCTTACAGGCTCTTAAGCCAGGTAGATATGGAAAAAGCAAAAATCCTCCCTGCACACCCTGCGCTATATTATTATTTAAATCAGCCCATCTGACAATAAGCATGAAAGGTGCTAAAAAACCTACAAGTGTGGCATCCTCATTTATAGCTGATTAAACAGGAACCAAAAAGACAGAGAAAGGAATGAATTTCAACCTAATGAGAAGTCATCTTTTGTTAGCCTCCACTTGTCTGCAGTACTAAGTGCGACATGATTTGATGCCAATAACATAGTGAGAGTTAGTTTAGTATGATACAGGCAAAAGGATAAATTGAAGTTATATGACATGAGCCTGTCAGTTCTCTTCCTCCACAGCAAAGCTAATCAGTAAGACACTGCCAAGCCATTGTAGTTATAGTAGTTAACCCCAGCCCATCGCTAGGGCTCTCCCGCTCTCTGGAGTCACTGCTGGTGCAGTGTTGGCCACTGCTAGAGGTAGGACACCATGGGTGATAATCCAGTGATCTGTTCTAGCCTAGCCATACCTGCAGTGCAGAATAGCAAGTGGTAGCTTCTGAGACCCTGACACATAAATATTGCTAACGAAACATTTCCATACATGACTGAATTGGCATGCCTTATCAGGGGTGGACTAATAACACTCAACCATATCCTGCAGATTTAGCCAGAGCCCAGGGCTAAGTTGGCATGCTTCCATTTAAGTCACTGGAACTGCAGCTACTTACAGTACTCGACCAAATGCACATAGGCCTCTGGCTGGAAAGAAACAGAGGGATAGCAGCTGCTCCGTAAGTCCACCCTGCTGGTCAGCGTTATGGATGGGGTTGGACTGAACAGTTATAAGCCACGCCTCTGCTCCATTCACAATAGGTTAAACTGAGCATCTAATTCAAAAGCATATTCTCTAGAAGTGACGCAGCAGTAGCCTGATAGAGAGACTCGTCTTGTTCTTTATGCTGACCCCACTTTGTGGGAACCTATCCTGTAAATTATTCCAGCTGTCAGACATCTGCATTTTGGGGCCCCAAAAAGCTGAGGTAATTTTCTAGTGTACCCAGTTTTCTGTAGCTTTATGTTTATGTAGTCACTAGTCCAAGTAACTAGCTGCCATCTCTGCTGTCTTTACTTAGGTGGCACAAAGGCACCACTGCTTGGGCCTGCAGAGGAAATTCCTGATGACTTGGCTCCAGTACACCCAGGAGAGCCTCACAGAGAAGATGTTTCAGGCTGAGGACTTCTATTCCCATATGTTGCTGAGATGGGGCTTCAGGAATTGGCTAAAGGTTTGCCTGCACCACAGCAGAAAAACAATACCAAGTGAGCTAGCTGCTGCTGTGCTTTCCCCTCGCCACAGTGCCACTTCACGCACCTGCAGCCCAACCTTTGCTGAGTTACACCGTCCCCCTTCCAGCAACATCATTCCTTTCTTCAGAGACCTTCTTTCCGCTCTCCATCGTTCTCCTCCACCCAGGACACTCCTACGTACTGCTCCCCACCTCCACCTTTGCACTCTCTCACCCTGCTCCCTGCTGATTTTCCTCCACTCCTGTCCCCATTACCCTTCACTGCCGCAGTCTCAGCACTGCTGTGTTTCTGCTTATTGAGCTGGGGGTTGGGAGAAAGAAGCCATTCTTACCTCTTTCTCTGCCTTCCTTCCCCAGTACAAGAATTATCTCTCCACCCTGGAGGAGAGAGCGAGTACCTTCCGTGCAGCCTGCCTCATGAGGAAGTACTTCTGGGCATGGTTTGATCTGATCATGGAGGAAAAGAGTACCTTATGGGAGAAGTTGAAGATTGCTACTGATCACAGTAACAAGTAAGTGCATTCCCTTGCCAGCAGTTCTTTATTTGGGTTTAATATACCCTATAGATTATTTTATAGACTACTGTTGACAGGTCAGTCATCTGCTCCCCAAGAACATGTGAAACAGGTTCTTTACTGCTGGTATTTTGCTTCTGTGGTATGCACAGACACCATCAGCAGAGGTCTGTGGTAAGAATTTTCCATGCAGCCTGGAAAAGGAAGTTTAGTGGTACCCTTCACAGGACTTTTAAATCTGCTGAAAGAGAATACAGTAAAAGCAGAGAAGTGGCTGAAACTTTCTAAGCTGATTAGCAGATCTGGCCATGCAGCTTCTGCTAAAAGCTGCCTTAGGGAAGTCTTTAAGTACAATTATAGCAAGCCAAATGATTGTGCAGGAATTACACTGTATTGTTTTGTCCACAGCAGATGATTTAGTTCACAAATCCAAAGTTGATCAACTAGACACCCTACTTAAGGAATCTTTCAGTTTATGCCATCATCAGCCTGACTTGGCAGTGAGAATTATAGCAGTTCTCCCGATCACGACTGGAGCTGGACACAGCCAGTTCACTCATTGTCCTATAACTGCATTAGCTGTGCATTTTAACAGGAGGAAAAAACTATTGTCAAAGTTCAGCAGAAAACAGAAGCATGTTCACCTATCTCACCATGAAAGCACGTCAGCTGCATGCAGTCATGAATAGGCTGCACCTGTGCATAGCCCAAACAGGATCTGCAGCACCTTGGAGGAGGAGTTAAGTTAAATTGATCTCTTGCGTGGTAGAACAGACCTGTTCTAGCTTGCCATGTCAGTAAGATCAGAACAGTGCATGATTTAACCCAACAAGCCAGCAAACTGGAGGAAGCAGGGAAAATTCAGACCCAGGAAGAGACTGGATTTATTCTATGTATGACCTCATATTAGGAGCATTCCGCATTACCTCTTCCCCCACTGACTGGCAAAAGCCAGTTCAGACCTTGACATAGCAAACTGTTCTTTAGAAAGGACTATTGCTCCCTATTGCCCATATGGGAACCCAGGACAAGGCACCTTTGGTGGGGTGATTAAAATCAGGTAAGAATTGGAGCCCAGCTGCCTGCATTCTCAAGTGGTTGGTCTGGCCCAAACAAGCCTGCATTTTTCCTGAAGAAACTGCATTCAGAGACCCTCTTTATTCTTCAAGAAACAGCTTTCATCTTCAGAGTGCGAAGCAAACACCATCTAATGAATCCTGTCAGAGGGAGGAGCAAAATTCTTGGGGGAGAAGAATAGAGAAGGGCAATGTGTTATTTTTCCCTGGGATGATTGACATATTAATGGAGTGGTCTGCACACAGATGTTTAACATGTCACAGCCCTGACTAGCAGCAGAAAGGACAAATCCCAGAGGTATTTTAGGGGAGTTCCCCCCTCAAGTAGAAGTAATCTTTTGATTACCTGTTATGTTATACACACATCTGCATATCATCACTTTGTTCTTTGTGTCCCCAATTTCTTTAAGGAGGCTCATGCTGAATGCATTCAAGGCATGGAGGCAGTACCCATTACTGATGAAAAAGGAAAGAGAGAGAGAGGAAAGGAGAAATCAGCTACGCAGGAGAGTAGCTGAAATTCTCCCTGACTTCCAAACATGACAGAAGAGAGTCAAAGGAGACTGGGAAAGAGGACAAAAAGACTGATTCTGTTCTGTGCTATCTTCCTACTGACTGAAATAAATCCAAGGGGAAGTTCTGTCCAGTGCAAAGGGTCTTACAGCCAAAGGAAGCTCCCCGGGGCCACTGCTGTTGTAAACTAAGCATATATGGAAACTTCTCTGATGGTTTCACTTTGCACTTCAGGGGGTTATTCGCCACGAGGTCCTCCTCGTGTGAAGTCTCCATAGGGGTGTCTTGGCTGGTGGCAGTGAGGCCTAGGTAACCAAAGCCTAGCACAGGGTGTGTTTCAGGCCAAGACCGTTTCTACACGCAGAGCTGCAGCACTGACATGAATCCTCCTCCATCACAGGAAGCACAGAACTGAACTGCACCTATTTTTCCTTAAGGAGTAACCTGGTGCTTTTCTGTTGCCAGTACTCTGTAGGGTGACACAGCTTGATCAGAGAGCAAACAGACCTGACTGGCAGCTGACCCTTAACCACTGCTATGAACTTGGCCGCCCAGAGAACATTTTCTAGCTAACTGCGCCAGGAAAGTTTGGATGGGAGGAGGAGAGGGAAGAGCTATTTATGCAAATCATATTTGCTAATGGTCCAGATCACAGCATCGCATATGGACAATCTAAAACCTGAATTCTTTTTCAAGGGACTGCCTAGTTCACAGCACTGGCCAGCTCACAAGCACAGTGCTTTGATTTTGGTGGCGAGCAATGATTCCAAGTTTATGAGTCGCTATCTTCTTGTCATGTAAACATTTTCCAAGCTGGTTAACTGTAGTATTTAAGCATGTATTGTGCAAGTCTGTCTGGGCCTTTTTACTTGATCCAGCACTTCAAAAAAACAAAAACCCAAGAAAAAAAGCAGACTGTATTTTTACATATGCTAAACTGACATAATTAAAATGAAAGTTTCTTGTCACTGTTTAACCTTAACCTGCAGCATAGCGCAGATAGGGTAATGCCATTAAGGTACAGTATGTCTTGTCTTAGCAACAGCATAAAGCAGGAATCTGGAATTGCTTCCCCCTCACAACAAGATAGGCAAAGTTCTCTCCAAAAGCATTTGGCAGTACAGGGAGCACTTAGGAGCACCAGGAAGGAGACTGTTTACTGTTATCCATTGTATTGGATGATTTTTACATCCTGTATATGCATTGAAAGTTTCCAATAAACCCAAATCTGAAATGAGCACAACTGAGTTGTCGGTGCGAATGTGTTGTTAGAAGCCAACTGAATGGCACTGGACAGAAGTCCAGGGTCAGGGACCTAGACCAGCACTAAGCACTGCAGATGAAGTGGTATAGGACAGGTCAGGTGCCCAGGCACAGCAGCAGACTCCAGAGCTTTAGCACTGAGAGTTTGTCCATGTGGAGAGCTCACAGCGATGTGGTCAGAGCGCCTTCCTGCCCACACAAGCCAGGCTGTCAAGCAGACGCTTGGTGCAGGTCTGAGGGCCACTGTTACCTCCCACAGCCATCCTCTACGACACATGAACGTTTACCATCTCCCAAAGGCTGATTACAGACCTGACCACCAGCAGGTCAGATGAGCGCATTATCCAAGCGCAGGGAGCTGAAGGTGCCTGCATGGAGTGTGGGCGAGTACAGACCATCTGGCTGCATTAAAGGCAGATTGTGAGAGGAAGCAACAAGCTGAGAGAGGGCTGAATAACTCGTCTTGCGGGGAAGAATGGGCACTGTAGAAGGGTAGCATCTTTCGCAGAGGACTGAGCCAAAGAGGCAGGGAGGAGGAGCAGAGCTGGGGGCTGAGCTACCAAACTAATGCCCCAGTACAGCCAGCAGCCACGCTTGGTGCTAATAGCAGCAAGCTGTGGCGGCACAGCAGTTTCTGTTAGTCTGCTCTCTCCCCTTGGAAGCCTCTCCCATGTAGTCCCTAACAAGCTCCTGGAACACCTCCAAACCAGCCCTTATGCTCCCAGGTTACTGGTGGCCTTTTCCTAAGCTGAATTCCTCCTTACCGGGGCTTGGCAATGAACACAGCATGGAAAGTCTCCAGCCCACGCTCCATCAGGATTTGCGGCAAAAGAAGGATAGTAAGCCAGTGGATGAAAGGCGAGGACGTAAGGGCTTTCTCAGCTAGAGAGAAGGTAGCATTACAGACGCTGTTAAGGGGAGTAGCAGGAGTATGGAGCAGTAGAGTGAATGAGCCCACATGCAGCCTGGTCTTGACCCTAGCAACAGGCTGAGCAGGGGTTGAATCTACACCTCTCATGCACTAAAAGGGTGCCTCAAACCACTGGCTACTCAGGGGTGCATCCAGTTTACTGAACTGCAGATTCTTCCCCCAGCAATGCCACACTTGCACATTTTGTCTTTGCGGTCCACAGCTCCCACTCACCATCCATGAAAATAATGCTGCTTATGTGGAGCACAGCTTCCCCCACCCAGAATTTGAAGTAGTCAACACTTACTTTTGCAAACCGGCCTTTGTCTCCAATACTCTTACCTTCTAGAGCTTTCTTCTATTCTTAGCAGCTTTGACAAAGATTCTCCTATTAAGATGCTCTTCTACTGGACAGTTCAAGCAGTAAGAAGCCAAAAAGATGATGCAGGTGGAGCTGCACTTTGACACCCCTTTGCCCTTGCCTACTGCTAATTCCATGCTAGCATGGAGCTGAAGTCTTAGCTGGATCCAGCTGAGGGAAAGGGACGATGTTCAGGGATCAGGCACATTCATACTGAACCCAGTCAGAATCAAAGGGGAGATGGAGGAGCACCTCCACTTCCCCATTCAATCCACACCTAGCTGAAACAACTCATACCTCCTTGGCAGAAGCAAGGCTGAGCCTGATGATGCAGTTGACTGCACAGGACACCCCTAAAATCCCTGGCATGATGTTAGTGTTTTGCAAATTAAAGCTCCAGCAAACTGTTCCCAGCAGGAGAGTGACACATGAGAGAGCTTGTCAGACCGAGGAAACGGCTTCAGCCTGCAGCTGTGCCGGAGCATCCCTCCTGCTCCAGCACTTGGTTAAATGCAGATGTCAATGCCTTAATGCTGGTCATCAGCCCACACTCTCACAGCTCAGACGCACTCCTGCCTGTCAGCTCCTTGCTTTTCTTAGCAAGAGAGGGAGGCGGCTGCACAGCCAGACTTTCCTTCTCCTGCAGAGGGAGGATTTTCATTTTGGTACAACAGCAAACGCAGAACCCTGAAATGATCGCAAACTCCCCTTCTCCCCAACCCCATCCCCAGCCAACACCTGCCCTCCGGAGTTCTTACATGCTTTCCCAAAAACCTTGACCACAGAAATATCATCTTCTCTGTAAATCTGTACACCAGTCTCTTCAAAGTCTCCCAGGCCCAGCTCAAACTGGATTTGAAACAGTGCTGAAGTATTAAACAATTTCCTCTGCTCCCCCCAGGCAAACAAGACTGTAGCTGGGGACAGTAGTTAGCCTGGGAAGGGTCTACGAACAACTGCACTCTGATCCACAGCTCACATCTTTGCAGACCTGTTATGTGTTACGGACATCAGCTGCAGTAGCACACCTTGGCCTTCCCCAGCACATGAGCTGCCACTCCAGACATGCTCCTGCTGTGTGGGGACAACATGGCAAGCCACAAGGGGAAAAAAAATAAAAGCTGGGGAGAGATGGTAGTCTTATGTGTCCCTGTCACCGGCACGGGAGTTAATGAAACTGGTGGCTGCTGGGGTGTTGGAAGTCTGACACCCTTCTGCGCGCACCACTCTCGCCTAACTACAAACCTGGTTCACTGCTAGTGCAAGGTCCTTGTTGTCAGCGAGTGCAAAGTAATCTTCAAAGAAGAATAGCTGAACAGCAGACAGAAGTGCCACCCAGGCAAATCAAAGCAGAGCTCTGGGAACAAAGGCACCTGTGATTCTACTCATTAAAAGTCACCTTGCCTTTCAGCAGATGTCCCAAGATACCGACAGGATCAAAGGCTACATCTCTTCCCACTATCTGCACAGAGAATATCCACATCATTTCCAAACATGGCTTAGAAGAGTGTTTAAAGGAAGAGATTGTTCCTTTTTGGGGTTCTGGATGTATTGTGTGGGCAGGCATAGGAGGGAAAGCAAGACACTGGACAAAAAGGCTAGGAACCTGGTCAGATACAAACACTCAGTATCTGATAATGGATTGCTCTCGGGATGCAAGATCCCAGTTAAATCCCCACTGCGGGGGAATATTCCTAGTTTCCAGTGAGAACTGCCAAGCAGGTCTCTGTTTCATCCCAACACCAACAAACCCAAAGGTCAACTTTTGCAGAACTGGAAGAACACTTGTTTCCTAGCTTCTCCTTAGCCTGTTGTTCCCTTATTCCCAAGTCCAGCTCACAGCGAAATAGCCATGAGATGATGGCAGCTTTGGTCATTTGACCTGGCTGAGTGTGTTGGCATAAATGAACAGGCCACTCCACAGATCATTTCTAATCATTTATTTTGATTCATAATTGCATCCATCTGGAAACACTGAATACGATGCAAAATGGACACAAACACACACACACCAGTCCTTTCAACAAAGCTCACAAATATGTTTCACAAAGTTTCTTCCTAAAGCTTAGGGTGCAAAAAAAAAAAAAAAAAAAAAAACCACCAAACCCACCAAACCCCAAAAAAACCCAAACCACCTCACTCTCCAAGGTAGATAGTTCTTCCAGAGCCCATCATTCTTCACATTATCATTAGAGGATTTCCATAAAGACAAGATCTTGGGAGGCTGAATTCCTGCATTTCAGAAAGTGCCTCACCTGTCTGCAAAAACATTTTCATTGTACAAACATCCTGATAGTGGAAGAAAATCCTAGGAAACTGTAGAATTCTTCACTGAAAGCAATACAGGGAAACACACCCATAATCACACACGCTTCCTGCCCTCATGAGGCTATATACATTCATATAGAAGGAAAAAACCAAGCACATTATTAAGACATAAGGCAGTGAGGCAGTATCCATTTTATCTTCAGAAGAAATTTTACAGCAAATGGTTTCATTAAGACACTTGAAAGCAACCTACTTTGAAGAAAAAAAAAGCACCATCATAGCATGAAGGCTGAAATGTGATTAGGAGTCACAAGCAACGCCAACTCAGGCTCACCAGCGACTTTGTCATCTGAGGACAAGTTAAACGGAGAAACAGTCAATGTGGGGACCTGTGACTTGCCTACAAATAAAGCACAATGTAAGAAAGCGTTAAAGTGTGCCAAGTCACCATTTACAGGGTGTATCTAATGGTGCACAGTTCTTAGTATAGTCACCAAACAGTAGGGTGCTGGCATTTGGACACGGAGGCTTTAACACTACAACAGCAGCAACATCAGAACCCTGGCCCTTAAGAGTTGCCCTGGTCTGCATAAGTCCATGCTATCTGTGAAACAACAAAAGCCTCTTAAAAGGTCATAGTTAAAGCAGGATAAACTAATTTCCATGTCTGGGCAGAGAAACATCAAGGCTAGCTATTACCAAATCATTCCCTGCTTCTGACTGGCTTTGGGTCCTCTCTTCTTACACAGGAAAAACTTCTCAAGGGCCAGCAGGGTACTGTTTTCTGCACTGCCAGGTACATGCATACAGTTTTATGGGTGAGACACTGGTCCTTGCCTCAAGGCCACACAGACATGACCCACAAGTCAACTGTCAAATGCAGCCTGCTCCCACTGCTCCAACACCCAGGCAGCATGGATCTAGGCAGCTACTAACAGAGTGAGCCCGAGGACTGACTCTTTATGCCTCTGTTTTAACATTTTTCTACCAGTGGGGCCAATAACAAGCTCAGCAAGAAAATACTCAGAAAAGAAATTGTCCTTTAGTGCAAGAGATCACAACAGTCTGCCCTTGCTGTAAGTGCAAAAGGGAGCATTACCCTTCAAGGGCTTCTTGCTAATTCTCAGGGCTATTAAAAGGAGAGCTCCAAAGTATGCATCTGAAGCTCGCAACTCTTCCGCCCTTTTAGATATCTTTTGGATATCCTGTTACTTTACACTTCCCATCTCCCAAGGCATTCACAAGGTAAATCCTCTCAGGAAGAAGCCAGGATGGTAAACAAAAGCCATGTCCTTAAAGAAAAAGTCACCCCTGCTATGCAGATTACAGCCACTGAACTTCCTATTGACTGGGGAATCAGCACTGCATTCTCCTTCTAAAGAACTCCAGCCTTGCAACCCTTTTAGTGCCTTGAATGGTTCTAGTTCCCTCTGGAGTGAGTGCAAAAATAAAAAATTTACTTGTGGTCCCGCTGGATACCCTTTGGGGTAACTGAGTTGACCTCTGCCCCAGTGTTCAGGGAGTTACGGTTCCTTCCTCCCTATCGATTGACTTCACCGATCATTCGATAGTATTCACAAAGGTAAAACAAATTTATGGCACCGAGATTGCATCGTTGCCCAGAGCCCGTGCCCACAGGTGTTAGTTGGGCCCAGTCCAACAGCCTTGAGGGTGGTGCCATCTGGCTTTTGCTCACCCTCCCTTTACTGTGGCAAAATGGGCTGGCCAATGCGGGTAACGTTCGCATTGGTGGCCACACAAACCTTTCCTATGGATTGGCGTGATACATATGTTTGTTAGTCAAGTAAGAACTGTTGTTAAGATCTTAATGTTTGATATATTGTAAATATGTTACTTGTTGAGTTATAAATAAATCGACCTCTCCTTTCTATCCTACCTAAGGCAGGAGCCGGACCCCTATAGAAACTCGTGGGTGACAAAAGCTTGGATAAGGAGGGTGATAGTATGTAGGGACAAACTGGAGCTCGATATCATGACGTGTCACCATTCCTGCCAAAGACAATTATCACCGGTCTTGACCAAGGTGGACGGGCCACCTATACTCAACCCGGAAAAGGAACATGTATAAGTTTATATATGTTCAATAAATAGCACTTTACCCCCACTATTGGAGTGGGCTTGACCAAAGTATGGAATGGTTACATTAGTCCAAGGTCCTTCATTCCTAATCTGCACTCCGAAGTCCACACTGCCTGGGAGAACACCACTGAGAGGGTCTCGGTGTAAGCAGTTCAAATGAAATCTCCCACACCAGAGCTCACTAAGAGACAAGGGACAAGGCTACAATGACAGACAGGCTGCAAAGTAGCAACCAATCTCTCCCTGTGGGAGAAAGTGAGCACAACAGGGTCAGGCACTGCCAGGGAAATGATCTGTGATCTGCTCTGCTTTCTCTCAGCTAGGAGCAGCAGGACTCTGAAAAACCACTTATCTCAAACCTGTAAACACTCCCAGAGCTCGTTCAGCTCATGGGTACGTGATTGATTTCTGCACATGTAACTCACAAGGACAGAGAGGCTGCCTACCTCCACTGCAGGCGTTTGTTTAGCCCAGGAGGTCATTCTGCCTTAATCTTCCCAACCACCAGCAGGACGAGATCTGAGAAGATCACAAACCTGCTAGCCCACAGCATCCTTCTCTCCAGGGTTGCCAAGCTCCAGTTCATCTCAGCAGGCACCACAAAATGCATATGTGCCATGGAAACATTTACAGACAACTCATGTGGAGGTGAGGTCTTTGTGTGAATTTAAACTCCTAGGGTCAGGCTCCAAGCTCCAAACCATCAGAAGGTCACAGAGGAACAGTTAGCACAGTCCAGCTAGATGCTTTTTTCTTCACATTAGGGCCAGGGAAGTGGTCAGAAACCTCTTAGTATGTTCAGTTAGAGGCAGAAAGCAAGAGAGGTGTCCCCTTTACCTCCTTATAAAGGATTGCCCACCGGATGAAAAGGGGTAAGAGGAAACAAGGGACACTCAGTAAGTCAGTAACTCTTTCTGCACAGCCACATTCCAAGTGCAGCTGCTCCTCAATTATCTGCTGGTTATAGAAAGTGCCACTTGAGGAAACCAAACAGTGCAAAAGAGGGGCATGGTCTTCACCTTAAACTGGGACACGTAATCAGAAGCACACACATCAAATATGGCATGGATCTCAAGAGACACCCCCAACCCTGCTACCTTTTGGCACCACGCACCATCCATCCATTCTTCAGAGATAATGCACAGCAGCACACAGTGCATTTGCATCACTCAGCCAACATCGCCCAGCTGCCTGCCACACAAGTGGAGTCAGGGGTAGGTATGATCTGTGCATGCTGCACACCCATCTAAAAACATCAGTAGCTAGGACAAGGCTCTTCCCTCTGCTTCTGCATCCTAGGCCCAACCCATTACTCTTGTACCATGGTCCCAGGCTTTTCCAGCCAGACCTTTCATATTACTGCAGGGCCAACAACATACACAAAGGGTTTAAAACCAAAAACCATCAAAAAAACCCCACCCACAAAAACCAGAAACCATTGCCACCAAAACCTTGTCATTCAGCTGAAGCTCAAGGCCAGGCAGTTGCAGGCTGATGAGGAACAAGTGGCATTCTTGCAGAGCACCTTTAACACATTCATTCACCTGCCAGCACAGGTCATCTACCCCCAAAACAGACAGCTCCAACACATCCTCTCCCTACATACGCAGAGACTGAACTGTTCCTTGGCTTCCTGGCTAGAGAAAACAGATCTACAGTCAGGCAGCTCTACAGTGACTGGGTTGAGAGGAGACAGGATCACTAAGTTATTAGCAACACAACCGACCAAGATGCTACCTACCAAAAATGCTGTTAGCTGAATTGTCTACTCTCCCACAGACTCCCTTCACCCACAGAGGGAGGGAGAAAGGTAGTTTCCATAAAGCTACAGTAACACTGGCAGCACTCTTGTTTTCCCCTCAGAGTCCACTGTTACATGTTGCTTCAAAACATCTCCTTCTTACTTGTATGTTTATCTGCTGTCTCATGTCACAATCCATCATCAGAGCAGAAACACTTTGAGGGAGATGAGCCAAGCCTTCAAAGCAACATAGACCCAGCTTGCAGAAAGAACAATAAGATCAAAGATGACTGTCTTCTCACCCAGTCGGACAGACAGGGATGGAATAACAACTTTAGGGGTCAAGAGGTGAAGGGATCTTACAAAGCCCTACAGGNGGGGGGGGGGGGGGGGGGGGGGGGGGAGGGAATGCACCAGAGAGGAGGGAGCTGCTCAGTGACTGCCTAGACAGTCTCTTTCAGCCAAAGAGCCTAGCTTCTGCAGCAGTCCGTCTGTTACCTGTATCAAAAGTTCACCCTCCTGACATCTCTGAAATGTCGCACGTAGGTACGAGCCAGGGATTCCTTAACATTTGCAGGAACCAGTACATGCTCTGAAGTCCAGCAGCGGTTTCCTCTTGATGCCAGGGTTCATGCCTAACAAAGACTCAAGATCTCAAAACCTTGTGCTCTTCTTCCTGCTGAACTGAGCCACACAAAGTTTCCCACGGTGGAAAAAGGCAGGAGGCTCCTTCTCTCCAGGTTTGTGCATATGGCTTACTGCTTTCTGCATCCTATTGCTGGCTGATGGCACACGAAGAACCATTCTGCCTGGGAAAGCCTCTGATGTTGTCAGTGACGGGATAGGCAGCCCATGCACCGACCGCGAAGGAAGGGTGTGGGAGGAGAGAGTCCTAGTGAAAGGGGCTGTTCCCCTGCTAAAGAAAGTCAGTCAATGTCATCTGCAGAAAGAGGGGTGTCACACGACGTCTTCAGCAGAGCGCTGTGGAGGAGAAGACCCCAGGCTCAAGAAATGGCCCCAGTTGCATAGGAAACCCCTGTTATACTGGCCAGTGTCTATCACTAACCCACCCAGGAGCCTGCGCCCAGTGTTGTCCCGCAGAGCCAGTCGAGCTTCCCTCTCAGTCACGTTGTAGCTGATGTTCAACAGCTGGATAAGGAGGATGTATCCCATGCCAGCTGTTACAATGGCACAGTACCACACACAGGTGAACGACAGAGCAGAGCTGGCAGCAGGGAAAAAGACGGGAAGGAAGCCATTTAGTTTTGGAGCAGCTGCTTTAGAGTGACTTTCCCTGGTAATCACTATCCTTTCAAATCCCTGTCTACATCTGCCACAGTGATCTCACTTTGCTGCTTTCATCAGATAATCCTTAAAGGCTTTCTCAAAATTAAAGCTTCAGGGCTTACTTAATGAGAGCTACTCTTGCACATTGCTATCGCATTACCTAGCTCTTTACTCTTACTCTTGTAAAGATACTCGGTCCTTATTTAAGGACACAATGATGCTCACACTCGATAGATCATGAAATGGAGTACAGAAGAATGTAGGGTCACTTGTGCTAGTGTATTCTGCCCATCAGTGGTAGCGCCAGTCTCTGAATTTGTGTCCGACACTTCTCACCACCCTCCCTGCCAGACAAGGCATATTAATGCTGTCTGTTCTAAGCAGATAACTCAGAGGAACAGTCACTAGATAAACAGTGAGGGATAAGAGGGAGAGACAGCACATGGATTCCAGACTGTCAGACCATTACCTGCGTCTGGGGGCAAACATATTTTAGGGTGTATCTATATAGGACACAATAAATAAAGACTTCAAATCCCAGCTCCTCCAACAACTTTTTCCAAATAAATGGTGAGCGCTTTCTGAGTCTCAGGCTCCCACCTTGGTAGAAGCAGTAATGTATCCCTGCTCTCCAGAGCTTTTTAGGGAGCACTTTTTGGTCAGGTTTGACAGCCAACAGCACTGGCCTAGAGCACAGAATAAGGAACAGAAGCTAAGCTGCCTGACCAAGCCCGTTCCCACCCCAGCTCTCTCCCAGACAGATGTCTCACCTGTAGTCAGAATAGGCCCCGGGGCAGTAGAACAATGCCACAAATGGAGTTCGGCCCCTACAGACGGTGTGCAGGGTCAACGTAATCCCATACACAGAGGTGAGCATGAAGAAGGAGAGTGCAAGGATGAATGCTTGGTGGTTCTGCTCCCCTACACAGCTGTTAATCCTCCAAAAGGAAAGAAGAGATTACTTTGCTTAAAAAGAAAAGAAACTGGCTTCTCTTTCGTCCTCCCTCCCCCAGCTGTCAGAGAACCTAATTTCTGAGGTGCTTCTATAGAACACAGGCTAAGAACTTTGAAACACGTTCAAAGAAGCTTTAGAGCTTTTTATAGAAAGGTTATAGACACAAGTCAATAGACCAGTAGTATAATGGTGGTAGACCGTTTGCCTCAAACTTTTAGCAAGTGTAGTATCCTTCACTGAGACACATCTATACCCTACTGCTCATTGGTTCCAGTACTGCATGCACATAGGGACCTTTGGGTTTCCTTGCCCCAGGACAGCACTAATCCAAGTTAACTTCAGAATTGCTAGTGCTCCACAGACCAAGTCTTAAAAAAAAAAAAACAAACAAAAAAACCCCCACGAAAACCAAAAACCAAACTAACCCCAGATGAAAACCAGTAGAGAACCAAAGGCAATTCTGAAGTACGCTGTAGAGGTTATCAGCTATCAGGTCAACCCACTTACAAGAAACAAAGTTGTTTAAATCATTCTTTAAAATGGTAAATACAAATTTACTGTTTTAAACAACATCACCAGGTCTTGCACATAAAAAAAAGCAACCCCATTTGACTGGGACTGTAAAAAAACAAGCTAACTTAAAAGGCCGGGGGGGTGGAGGGGGTGGGTGGAGAGAGAAAACACATGTAGCCTCAGCAGTGCAAAACCTACCAGACACAGTGATGGTCCAGTCTCCTTACACACCTACCACAAAGCCGGCAGTGCCCTGCTCGGGCTGGTCTGACCAGCTGGCATTTAGTGCACCAGTCCTTTTTCACACCTTCTGGCTCCTCAGCTGACATCCTGGAATAGCCTTTCGCCTCCCCATTCACAGCACGACCGCTGGCAGCTCCTGACGTGGTGATGCCATGGAGCCCATTGGAGCTCCCTCTAAAACTGTTGTTGGGCAAACCCTGGTGCGATGACTTCTCATCACTTGCTGGGATGGGAAGGTAGCCAGGGTCTTTCTTGGCTCGAGACAGGGCTGCAAGCATAAGAATTAACCCACACGTGAGAGCGACCACTTGGGAATACCCGACGTGTCCTTGAGGAACCACCTCCTGCAGAAACACATAGTACATGTAGCCCAAGGAGAAGAGCCCCAGGCTCAAGAAGAAGAGAGTCCGTTCCTTCCTCCGGTGGGTGAGGTAGTAATACCACAGCACCACCACGGGCAGAGACGTCAAGATGACGAGCCCCAGCAGGAAGTGCAGAGCGGCAACGTGGAGGAAGACGGGCAGCAGAACGAGAGGCGGCACGAGGCTGACGTTGATCTTCACGGCCCCTGCGAACCAAGGGACCCGCACCCGGTCCGCGACGGTGTCGGCAATTCTTTCCAGAGCTCCCGGGGGCAGGGATTTGCACCTCAGCCACCTGTTGGGGGGGAAGCACAGGCACAGACGCCGGCTACAGACGGGCAGCCGCGCACCGGAGGCCCTTCCCCTGCCTCGTCCCGCTCCTGCAGCCTGCCCCCGGGCGCAGAGCCCGGCCGCCGGCCGCCTCCCCCTTCCCTCTCTCCCGTCGAGTTTCCCGAGAAGCGGCGCGCAGCTCCCCCCCCCTCAGGGCGGCTGCCCCGCGGGGG
>WAAD01023683.1:292930-317436 GCA_013389945.1 Fregata magnificens | reverse complement strand
CCCCTGACGCGGTGGCACCTGGCTTAAAGGGCCAGCGCAACAGGTGGCGGCCGCGGGAGGCGACGGGGGGAGGGGTAGGGGTGGAGCACCGCGGGGTCCCGCCGCCACCAGCTCCCGCGGCCGGGGAGAGGCTCCGACCCAGCCCCGCGTCCCCTTCCGCAGACAGGGGGAACAAGGCTGTGATCAGCTTCGCTCCTCTCTGGGGTTAGACACGCATGGCTGGGGAAGTTTCCCATTCCGCAGAACAGCCACCGCGCATGTTTAAACCTACCCCTGGAGGGCTTCACCCAGGAACCTGCATTTTGGGTTACAAGCACCACACAACCCCTGGGCTGCAGGCAGAGGAGCTCAGCTGTTTGCACCACTGCAAGACAGACGAAGCACCACACCAGCCAGCGCTGCCCTACAACCACAGTCTGAGCCTGTAGGGATGGTGCCCTTTGCCTTGCTTTCACTTTTTATCTTCCTTCTCCCAACCTGCTTAGAAAAAGCTTGAAGCCAGAAGAAGAAAAGGTGTTTCATCATCAGCGGGCACACCATGCTAAAGAACTGAAGAGCAGCCCATCATGGAGGGAAAATACTGAGGGCCAAAATTTCTCTGGGAGAGCTAGAAACATATGGCAGAAGGCAGTCTGCTGAAGCTCGCAGTATGCAAGAGATTTAGCAAAGAGGTATCAAGCATTTTCCTGTTTAGTTAATTAATCTTAAAAATATTCATCCTTAAAGATGGTGACTTGTTTTACAAGGTCCTCACGGCTAAAAAAAGCATATAAAGATCCTGTGGTTGTGAAACCACTACCTGTTCTTTTTTTCCAAAACATTCTTCACTGATGGTCATTTTTTAAGTTAACATAAAAAAGCCTGTGATTTCATTAAAGACAAGCCCAGCTTTCTGCTGAGGGTGTTCTCCCCTCCTCCAAAATCTGCAGATCCGTTAACCAGCAGTACAACTGCCCTCGCTCACTCACAGGATACAGGGCTGGCAGGAGAGACAGACTGCCAGGTTACGGGAATGCAGAACCCAACCTTTATTCCATGAAGCTTTTAAGCCAAATAGTAAAGAGTCCGAAGGTGACAGTTACAATCCCTACCCCGCAAGTCCTCAACACACACATCTTTTCTTCCAACATCTCGAACAGAAAGCTGATGTTGGTATTAGCTCCCAGTCTTGCTGCTCTGTGTCCTGTTCAAGTGGTCAAAGCTTCTTTGGAGCATAGAAAGGGACATCTTCAGCTGTGAAGATACAACCATGACACCCCACCCCCCCCAATTACTTAAGTTAGTCTCCTGCACAGGTAAGTGATATCACGAAAATAATGTCTCCCTCCTCTTTTTCTTTTAAAGATTTAATGCAATTTCCTCCCCCCTTTTTCTATGAATAGTTGCCTTACTGTGCTCTCCTAACAGCTATACTCTGTACAGTTTATAATCACTAACAGTCCAGTATGATAAAGTCTTACCACCCCACCAGACAATAGTGCGGAAGATAAGCCACCCCACTAATTTTCAGCCATTGTTAATGTTCATAGCAAATACTCTAAGGAACTTTTAATACCTGGCTCTCCCAGTGCATTTCGGTGCACAAAACGTGTTTAGATTATCGACAACACTCAGAAAACACAAGGTAACAGGCACTAAGATGACTTCCAGATAAAAGTGTTATTTGGGATGAAAAAGGTTGTTGAATTTTTTTTTTTTTTTTAAACACTCTGCTCAAAAGGCAGTTTAACACTTCAGAATTAGGAATTTTTTGGGTAGTAAGCAAGGAAACTGAAGAGGGCATGGAAACCAGGAAATTCATTTCTACAGTGAAATTTCTAGCACTCAGAAGCTTTTTCAAGCTGTGATCAAAATGGTTAATAGATTAATAGCAATTCTGTGTGCAGAGACACCTCTGAACACTGAGTATCAAAAATGGCTTCTTTTTCTACCGTCCTTTAGTGCGTGGGAGAATGCAGAGCAAACTGGTGATAGATAGAGGTACAAGTGAACTCCCCCACAGCTTTCCTAATCTAATAATTTCTTCTGTCGCATTCTAAGATTTAATAAAAGAACTTAAAATCAGAACATTCATAGGTTATAAGTAAAAAAAAAAAAAGTATGAATTTACTGTCCTTCACTTACTGAACTGAAATTTCAGCCTAGGGGTTTACCGGTCCTGGGCTTCAGGATCAGAGAGACACAACAGCATTCAACAACCTCATTTTTTATATAGTGTTTGTAGTATGTAAGAGCCTGGAAGTGTAAATTACTAGGAAGAAGGAAGATTAACTCCATAGCTATGGCGCCTCTCAGAAACATATGTTCTGTAGAATTTATTTTTCACTGGAGATCAGGTGGCCCACTGACACCAAGGCTAAATGAAGCTCTCACCAATATCTAGAAGAGTAGTGGCGAGCAAAAGCCAGGATAAACCTAAGTGAAGAAACCTCATGAGGTGGGCAAATACTTGACATTATGTTTTGAGTCTTCTTAGAAAAGAGGATCTGTTTTGAATTACTCCAGTGTTTGCTTTGTCATGATTCATAACTGCATCAACGCATCTCATCAATAAAGGTACTTGACAGGTTTAAGAAAAATTGAAATGAATATTTAATCTTAGCCCAAAGAAAAAAACCCAAAACATCAGAAACACAAGCATTGCTTTTGTACCAACTTCAAGCCTAAGACAAAACAAGTAATGAAAACTTCAGTTATCACCAGAAGAAATCAAACAAAAGCTATGATGGCAGATGGGAAAAAACTTGAGTTGAGAAACAAAGAGTATCACCAGGAAAGATTGGCAGACCTACCTGCTCAAGCATTTCAATTGAGTCTCTTAAAACTCCCTTCACATGTTTAACCTGGTCCTTATCATATTGAGGGATGTCCTCTTTTGATACCATTTCTGGGGATATGCTGAAAGAGATCAAGATTACATCAGAAACACAAAACAAGCACCTCCATGCCTTTCTAAAAGCAACTGCGCTCTGCCACCATTGCTCTGTCATTGACAGAAGCATCCTTTTCCAAAAGCCACATAAAAAGCTGCCTGCAGTTGAAGTTCAATCCCTGCCACCTTGAAGATACTGCCTCGGACCTTTGTAGACTACAGCCACCAAGAACAAATGTGCTCGCATTACGTTTACAATGTAAGCTCTCAGAGGGCAAGATCTTTCTTATGAAGAAAGTTACTCTAATCAGTTCTGAGATGATCGCTACAGGAGGTCATCACACCACTTCCATACTCAAGGTCAGGTTATGGTTTTTAACTTGTTTGCCAATACCACAGTCAAGACAGGAAGCAACATCTGAGCCTCTTCCACGTGTCTGAATACAAAAGGCACCTAACATGGAAGTCTGGGGGGGAGAGAAGGGATTTAGCAGGAGACTCACAGAAAGAGGCTAAGAAGCTAAATTAATCTTTAACATTACATTTGAGATCATGCTCGTTCACACAGGATGAAGTGAACACTTCAGTTCTGTGATCAGCACTACGATATTCAGAGAAGATGAGTCACAGCAGGGTGATAAATGCAAGCTAAGGTTAACACTCCCCCAAAAAACAGCTTGTCAAAGGAGAAACTTATTACTGCAAGACGCAGTCAGACATGTCACTGGATATGTGCATAGACCACAGAAGAGCAGCAAGCCCCAGCAGCTTTTGAAAACTTATCACCAAGTTTCATTGTTCAAAATCTATTCCTTTAGATCAGATTCTGACATAAGCTGAGGAAGAAAGCAAAGATTGTGAATTCAACTTACTTCGAAGAGCTTTCTTCCTGAAGCTGAACATGATAGAGGGACTGAGCTGCATGCTCTATCTTTGACAGTTTGAGAAACAGTGTTATATTCAGCAAGACCAAGAGCAGCAAACTGTAGAGAGAAGTGAAAAAAAAAGAAATAATCAAGTCCTATAACAATTTCAGCTGCAACGCTATAGAAACAAGATCTGGGCTCAAACAGCTAAGAAAAAAGAATCCTTCTGGGAGAAAGAAGGGCGTGGGGCAGCGCTATATTGGAAGTAAAGATCTATCCAAACAATTCTCAGCAGTTAGCTTTAAGCTGTGTAATAACAACCTGTAGAAATGACAACAGTGTCTCCTCTTGGAACTTTTCAAACTAGGAATCAGTAAATTCTAGAAATGTTTTTATGGGATCAGACATATGTAAACCTGCAAGGTAGACTAGTTTGGCAAGTCAGCATTTTCATTCTGTGTGTCACTGCGTAAGTCAATCCATTCCCCTCCTACACCTGAGTGCTCCTATATATACATTCAAATTAGATTAGGATCTATCATGCTACATGCAATCTTAACAAGCAAGTGAGGTACAGGCAAATATAGACAAAGACCAAGATGAGCTTGAGTCAAGCCACGTTTTAATGCAAGTGAGTACTTACAAGACACTCATTACTACAATGATGGTGGTGGTCCTACTTACAGCATCTCTTTTCCTTCCTATAGGGCATGGAAGAGAAGGAGGTTAAAAAATACTGAAGAACATTCCTAAAGGATGCCTGCAGATACATGTCAGTGCCCAGCATTTCACACAGAATAGCTCAACAGCTTCTGATGGAAAAAAACCAACAGATCCTGGGGGTGCACAAGATCATCTTCAACATTCACCAAGGCATTTCTGCAATCATCTCAGACAAGTCAGCCGGACAGTCAGGCTCTTCCATCAGGAGGAAAACTCCCCCTACCCCAGTATGCTGCAGAGAACACAGCTCTGGGGCATGTTCACATTAAACCTAGATAGCCTGAGAAGGCTACAGTCCATCTGTTACTAGCACTCATTCAGCACACAGGCTGCTAGTCACACACTAGTAGAGACAGCCTGCAAAGTGGCTCTCTTCTGCTTGTTCTCCTGGCCACGCTAGTCTTTCTGACAACCAGCGTCAAATCAAATTCTCCTCTAACTTGTCCCATCCTTACCAGCTTGGCTTATATATTGGCCTGATGACAGCCTTTCGAAAGAGCATCTGCTTGTCATCAGACAACAGGGACCAGACACTAGTGAGGGAGAGGAAGTGTGCATGTCCTCTCCAAACTGAGCAGCAGTCACCTAACACTGTGGGCAGGCTGATCTTTAAATAGAATTTCCCTGATCTCCTAAAACAGTTTCCTACATCCATATTTCCTGCCCTGGACAAGAAGCATACATGAAAGCTGTAATGTATATTGAGACAGACACACTCACCTGAAAAGGTGGAGCAGCAGTAGCAACATTAAGTAATTGGGAAGTAAATCTCAGTTAGGTAAGAGTTCATTACACATGCTGTTGATCCAAATGCTCTCTTAATGCTATACTCATTGTTGTCTCCCCCCTTTAGGAAAGGGCACTTGCTCCTACTTCAGTGTTTACAAGTCAGCTTGTGTCATGAAATCCACCATTCTCTGGTACACATTAGTGCACAGGTATTCCTCATCTCTGTAGGTGTAGCTAATATTGTATACGCTAGTGGCCAAGCCTGTCATGCCTTAAGGGCAGTGGAACTGCAAGAACAGCTTCAGTGACGCAGAAATTACAGAGGCAGGCAGGAAATGGACTCCTTAACATTAAAAAAAAAAAAAAAAAAAACCACCAAAACAAAACCAAGATGACAGGGCCAAGAGGTGAGTGACAAAGTTTAATCAACTCACAACTTGGGTGTGCAGTTATTTGAAGAAATAAAGCAAGTTTTCAGCAACTTTACACAAGTCAGGTGAAATTTCTTTCTGATCCCATCTCATTTTCAATCCTATGAAGGTACAGTGCAGCATTTTAGGCTTTGGTTGTTTTTTGTTTGTTTGTTTTAAAAACAGAAGGTGAGATTAAGGTTTGATTTCATGAGCCACTCAGCATATTTTATGCAAGCTTGAACACACTAAAGCATTTGCTATCACACCAATTAGATAAAGACAACGAGAGTAACATACACGCAAGTGTTACTCTTGCGCTATTTTAAGAGCTAAGCTTTCTTGAACACGCCTTTTGGAAAACACTTGATATCAAAATTCCTACCTATTATGCTGCCCTGGGGTTCTACTCCCATGTCACCAGAGGAGTGTTGGGAAGAGCGTTTGGGAAGCGATTCTGCCAGACTCCGGTGTAAAGTGCGTCGTCTTCGTCTCAGGGCAACTAATTTTCCAGAGTCTTCTATGGGCTGATTAATTGCATATTCCTCCATTAGGAGATCTGATTCTGTAGTGGAAAAAATAAGGTTACTGAACTTTCAAAATGAAAGCTGAAAAGCCTAGCACTGAAGACTTAAATTGTGAGATATGGAGGGTGGCAGTGAGAGGAGTAAGTGCATCTTCTAGTAAATGAACTTAAAGCAGGGAATTGACATAAACTACACCCTGACCTGTACTACCTGTCCTATTTGCTAGGTGCCACTTAGTACACTTTTCAGATATGATGTACATTCAGCCTGTGCAGGATTGTTTAATGATATGTTAGATAGCAGTTGGAAGAGCACTTCAAGACACAGTTAGACTGAGACTAGGAATTGTGTTAGACAGTGAGCCTGCAGGCGTGGCCGGCCAGCCTGTTAGCAGACATAGCCAGGGAGCCTGCCAAGTGCCACTGCTTCTCTTCTCATACCCACAATTAAGGAAATACTTAAAGGTAGGTGCATGCAGTTGAAATTAACAGCTTTCCTGCTGCTCCTCAAGTGTCCTTCAGAAACCGATCACTGACAAGGTATACAAGAGGTCCTTGTTAGCTTTAAGCTACCAGGCTTCTTTTATGCCCTGGAATTAGCAGATATATTGATGACAGCAACTTCTGACTTGGAGATTCCTTTGGTGTTGCCTTCTTTTCAAATCATTCTTTAAGAAATCAAGTTTGACAGACATGAAAACATACATAGGAAAGGCAGCCTCCTTACTCTACCAAAGGGGAACATGTCTCACCAAGTTGTTTGAAGTTTTCCTGTATTCCTCCCCAGGTATTCTTCTCAATTACAGACTTGACAAGGCCCCAGGGCTGTTTTTTATACTTTACTTCTGCAGAAACCCTAATAAACAGAATGCAATAGTGAAAACAGTGCTCTCTAGGTAGCACAGCAATAGCGGAAATCTCTTATCAGAAGCAGGTCTCTAGCTTATGTCCATAATCTGAAATATCCACTGGAACTGCCTTGGCTTTCCACCTGGGCAGCACTTCACACTGAAGCAAGGCAAGAGATAGACAGTAACAAAGACAACAGTAGTAGCTTCAGCAGATTCCAAATTATGGGAAACATTTTTAAGTTTTTTCTTTCAGACTCAGACTAGCGTAGAATTTCTCTCCTCTGAAGTGTTCTCATTTTAACATACATTTAAAATAGGCTTCAGGCTTTCAGATCATAAAGTCCTGGTTTTTACTCTGTGTGTGTACACATGATGTATTACATGGGCACCACAATGGCAGCAGGTGAAATTCATTACCACCACTCATGCACCAAGTGCTCAGATCATACCTTGAGTAGACAGAAATTAAAATCTGTCTTTCTGTGAGCATGACAGAGGGGAAGTGACATTCCTGCCTTGCATTCCCCAGGTCGAGCTAATCAATAATGCTTCCAGAACAGAAATGAATTGGAGTAGAATTCTTCAGAGGGCTGCTTCTAACAACTGAATAAATCCCAAAGCTCTTCATAAAGGACAAAAGGGTAGCCTGTGATTTTGATTTAAGTCAAGAACACTGACTGTCCTAGAATACACTTTTTTCAACATTTTCAAATAATCATTCAAATCAATGTAAGCCCACTGTGTTTCTAGTCTAACAAAACAGCATCTTTCAAATAGAGTTTTTGAGCCATTTTAAACGCAGTATAATAAAGCCAGCTGTAACACTACCATGCACCTTCTGTTCTATACGTGCATGCTCTGTGCACCATATTGAAACCTAGGGTTGCTCTTACCCTAGGATTGCCATGCATCTCGGATAAAACAAATATAGCCCTCAAAGAGGAGGAATGACTCGGGGGGGGAAAAAAAATCATCCAGAACAGTTGTATCAAGGACAACTTCCCTTCTCCCAGTAGAGATGGAATCTTCAGCACTTTTATAGCCTGAAACAAGTCAGAATAAAATCCAGGCTTGCTTACCTTTCCTGAGTAATGATGAAGTTTGAGATAAAAGGTCTTACTAAAGACAGCACAAAAACTACCAAGGATTACATAGTCAGAAAGTCACACAAATGCACTGAACATAGAACTTGATCAGTTCAGGCATTTTCAACAAATGGGAGAGGAAATGGAAGTGCCTTTTAAGACTCTCCTATCTAGGTAGAGTTTAATAATGAAGCCTGATTCGCTTGAGTACCCTCCCTGCAAAGGCAGGTATGTTCCATCTTCCCTGCACCTTCCTGTGAAACCATCCTCCTCTGCAGGCCCTTAGCCAGGATATCTGGGAAACTCTGTAATAAAACATCTCAGGTAGTTCCAATTTATCCCACTCACACAGCTGCACTCGAAAACGCAAGGCTGGTCAGAACCCAGTTCAGTCTGGAGATGAGTTCTGTACCTCGTAGAGTCAACACAAGAGCCCATTTCTCACTGAATTAATGAGATCCAAATACAACATACATGTGATGAGATAAACCAAGCTTATTTTTCATAAGAGATCCCCAACTTCAAGAGAAACTGACTTTATGCTGTTGGCAGGTCTTTTGGTAAGCACACTTCATCAACCCATAACATATGTGCCTTGGCTTCTCCCCTCCCACTGTGCACCACTCAGGCTCACCGTAATCGACACTTGTGACTGGATGTGCGGCTGATGCAGTATCTGTTCACAGTGTAGAAATAATCGTGGTAAGGGACATCATGGGTCAGTACCTCAGCATCCACCTGATAAGACTGACCTTTCTGGCTCTGCTTATGCAGGATCTACCATAAAAGAAAATAAAAATAAGAAGATATATTCATGGTACCTGATTCCTGCCCCCCCCCCCGCCCCCCCCCTTTTGGCCCAAATTCCTTAGGCTAGATCAACCAACTCCAAGTGAACTAGAGTAAGGAGAAAGCCTGAACAACCACAGTAAAAACCAGGTAAGAATGACAAAAGTATAGATGGGGTGGGGAAAGAGAAGATGCCTCCCACTAGAGCCAACATAGGCAGCAGCAGTACTTCCCCACTGCCACTTCAAGTACCAGATGCAAGGCTGGCCATTGACTCATGACCACAGCTCTTCTTTGAGACTGACCTATGAGACCTTTCCCAAAGCAGAATTACAGAATGGTTGAGATTGGAACGCACCTCTGGTGGTCATCTTGTCCAAGAACCCTGCTCAAGGAGGGCCATCTAGAGCTGGTTGCCCAGGACCATGTCCCGATGGCTTTCCAATATCCCCAAGGAAGGAGATGCCACAATCTCTATGGACAACCTGTTCCAGTGCTCCATAAACCTCACAGTAAAAAAGTGTTTCCTGATGTTCAGAGGGCAACACCTGTGTTTCACTTTGTGCCCATCACCTCTGGTCCTGTCACTGGGCACCACTGAAAGGTATGGCCTTTGATGGTGAAGGCCTGGCTTGGTGGTCTTTGCACCCTCCCTTCAGATACTTATATACATTGTAAGATCCCCCCTGAGCCATCTCGTCTCCAGACTGAAGAGTCCAAGCTCTCAGCCGTTTCTCATATGAGATGCTCCAGCCACTTAATCATCTTAGTGGCCCTTCGCTGGACTCTTTCCATCTCTTTCTCGTACTGGGGAGCCTGAAAGTGGGCACTGAAAGCATTTCATTGCATTTCATGGCAACTTCTCACCCCACAATTCATACGAGGCGTTAACACTTTTCCCCACAGACTTTATTGGAGAAGTTTACAGCCATCTGTAAGGGCAGAAAGCCTCTCTGATTTCATCAGCATTTGCTCACTAATAGTGAGAGGGGCAGCAAACTACCCTTAGAGATGCTACGTTTAAACTGCAGATCCACATGCAGTTCACTGAACTCTAATCAACGATCAGATCTCTGACAGACCGTAGAGTCGACCTCTCCCTTGCTTTAAAGGGCAAACAGACACAGGCATGCACACAGTACCTGCTTTTCAGTTGCAGTTGTGAACTTCCCACAAAGTGGATTGTTAATTGTTACAGTGTACGTCAAAGTCCTCAACTGATTGCCACTGGAATCTCTATTCCAAGGGGTTGATACAGCATCTAGAGGAGAAATTATGCAAAATCTCACATGCAGATTACCTAAAAGGCATTATCTCTGCCCTTTCATACCTTAACAGTTTAAGAACAGTAGTGGGGAGGGAGATAGAAAACTGATTCCAAATGGTTGTGGTTTTTGCAGGA
The DNA here is from genome assembly GCA_013389945.1 of Fregata magnificens. Taxonomy (NCBI): domain Eukaryota; kingdom Metazoa; phylum Chordata; class Aves; order Suliformes; family Fregatidae; genus Fregata; species Fregata magnificens. The sequence goes on along the minus strand of WAAD01023683.1, from coordinate 307,183 downwards.
AAAGGGAAAATTGTAGTTCACTGATGAACAAAGGTGAGGCACTAAGTAGCTGAAGTGGGGAGTAAGCAATTAAATGAAAATATGTCATTTCCCATCTGCTTAAAGTTGAATAGATTCACTTAGCATTATCAAAAGCTTTTGCCACTTTGCCTTCCAAGCTGACACAGAAAATTAAGTCAAAAAGGGTAATATTTATTCAGTTCCTATGATCTCAGTGAATAAAATTTATTCATCCAGAAAATTAAAGCCTGTGAGTATCGTTTAGGAGGATGCAGTGATTTTGCCTGTGTGCCAGCCGTACACATTTCACTATTTCTGGGACACAATGTAATCAGAAATATCCGACAGAATACATCAGCTTAATAGCCTACCCAAAATTCAGGCATTAAGGTGCAGTTTTGTGGTGCACTGAAATGAAGTTTTTACTCCAAAATGTGACTGATCTACAGATACAACAGGCTAGTTTTAAATATCTTCTCTCATAGTGGAACTTTAAAGCTTCAAAATTCTTTTAAAGCAAGGAGAAACTTAAAATTCAACTTAGCCCTATTTAACATTTCTCAGAGGTTGAAATTTTCAGGATAATTTGCAACACAGACAGAAGGGAGAAGAGTATATTACCTACTATACTTCTGGAATTGAGAAACCTCTGCATGAAGTGAGAATTGGTGAAAAGGATTTCAAACATCTTGTCTGCAGTGATGTGGAAAACTCTGTTTATAAAAAGTCTCCCATAGAGATCATTCTCAGAGACAGTCTCCTTCACTGCTAAGGAAAGAGAGAGAGATCAGGTTAAGAAAAGAGCAGTATTATGAAGAAACTTTATAATACTCTAAGCTTTATTACAGCTCAAATCCTTCCCAAGCTTGCATCAGCATTCGTTTCTCACTCTCAGAAACGTAGTAATGATAGCAGCACATGATTTGGTAGGTAAGCTCTCTTCAGGAGCAAAGTCCAGAGTTGCTTCCAGCCCCCAACCCCTCCATTTCCCTGTGCAAACATAAATTGATGAATCAACATCACAAGGTCCCATCCCTTTAGTTTTGCCTTCAGCACTCTACTAATCCTACAGGAAACACTGGGGAAGACAAAAAGTTAGCATAATCTTTGTTAATATGTGTGTCTATTGTACAAAGGACACATGCGTAGCAAGCAGGACAGTGAAACGATACTAGCTTTCTTCTTACTTGTGGCAAGTTTCAGAATTCTGCTTTTAACATCTGTAATGCTGGTAGTGTCCACAGTCTAAGAGACGAGGTACAGACTCCCAAACAGATGCTCAAACTGTTCCTCCCTCTATACCTATTTATAAGAGGAATGCAAGAGGTACCCTGCTCCATTTTGCAGTCCTGAAAAGTGCACCAAGATGCTTAATAGCCATCCCCTATTTCAAAACCACCAACAAGCACCCCAGTGATGTTCTGTGGCTGCAGCACTGATCTTTGCTATTTCTGCTTCTTGTTGGTTGCTGGCATGACTCAGCTTTGTGGTTGTCTCAGCCACTCTTGCAAGAGATAAGGGATAAAATTATAATCTTGGAGGGCAAGCAGTTTCCTATGCCAACCCCAACTCAATCTGCTTATGCTTTAGAAACAAGTCCATCCTAAGCTATAATTACCAACAAACAAACAAAAAGCCCCACCCCCACACATCACAAACAAAACAAAACCCTGAAAGCAAATCTTGGCGAAAGCATGACAGAGTCAGGATGCCTAACCTTTCAACTGATACAAATGAATGCTCAGAGCTAGCAAAGGTCAGTGCCAGCCACCAATGCAAAGGTAGCTTGAATATCAAGCTATAGTTCACAAGCTGCCTGTAGGTTAAGGTTACAACACTTAAAACATTACTGCTTGGTAGCAGCCAGTATTGATAAATGCAAATGCAGCAACTAAACACCACAACAGTCCCCAACGAAATCCAATTCTGACTCTGAGCAGACTTTGGCTCTAGTGCTGCTTCTAGCCTACTAAAAGTCCCTGTTATACATCTGCCTCCAAAAAAGTTCTCTTTGACCTAATCAGGCTTCAGTGTAGGACCCCAAAAGCGAAGTACAAGTGCCATATTTTTGTGATGCACAAGAGATGGACTTCCTTCCCATGTCATATTCTGCTTATACAATTGTAAGTCTATACAATTGTGAGGTGGGACAGAAAGCAAGCATGCATTTTAAGAGGCCTATTTAACCAGCCAATATGCAGTCATTACATGCTAGAATAAAGATTCTGCTGTGCTGAAACGTTCTGTGGGAAGCCAGAAATTCAGCCTGGGTCTTCAGCTTATGTTCACTGTATTTCCTCGCAGAGCTGAACCTAATTCCAGCAAAATGCAGTCCAAGTGAACTGTAAGTTTGACCTCAGCTAACAAGACCTCAACATTACAGACCTCTTCTTTCAGAGTGTACTCCTCACTTCCCCTCTTTCCTCAGAGACAGGAAGCTTCAGGTATTGATATTGACATCCCCTTTGCCCACTGCACATTAGCTAAGACACATGGATTACCCAGATACCAGGTAATTGAAACCTGGTTACTCTGGTTGAGTCTTACTCAGCAGGACTTTGACATGCTCAAGGAATCTGCTACCACTTAAAAAAAAAAAAACCAACCAAAAAACCCAAAACCACACTACAAAGGCCCAGACACATGATCAAGTCACCATGCATCAGATAAGCTTTGACAGCTATTTGTATGTCTTAGCAAATACAAGATAACACAAGTTACCTTTGCCCCAGTAAGGCTTAGCTAAACAACACAACTTTATGTTCACCTGAAATGCCTGAGGACAGCTACTATGTTTCTGCTGATGTGAGGTAATTTGGTAAGCCACAGCAATTTATGATATACACAAAGCCCATGCATTATTACCTTAAGGTGCAGACCTTGCTGCTGAGATATTTTACTCTTCAAGCATGCAGTCTGTCCTCCTTGTACTGAGTCTTAAGCAAGAGCACCCATGGATCTATACAAAATTTCCTGTTAGTTGATTTATCTACACTATTTCTATCTAGTCATGTCTCTAATAAGGAATAGTCAATGAAGTGCCAAGTGCATGACAGTATCTATTGAGAAATACATTTTTACTTACGATCCCTCTCAGCTCTTGGAACAAACAAACAAAATTTTGAAAAATGGTGTTACCACATAAAGCAGTATTTTCAGAAAATCCAAGCTGAAACTCGGTTGATGTATCAGGCCCATCAGCCACTTTAGAGGCTAGGATTCAAAGAGCTGTTTTCCAGAAAGCCTGGAAGTCTTTCAGACAATAGGTCTGGAAGGTGCATGTACAAATGCTGCTGTGAGTTCCACATCTGTGGAAGCAAGTCTCTGCATACACCAAGAGCTTGACAAGCTTCAAGTCACTTCCATCTGGGCTTCTCAGAGTTTATCTGTAGAAATCCTAGATGAAGCAGTGAGCAGAAACAGTAGCACAGCAAAGAATAAGTGTACAGTATAAATGCTTGCAATTTGAACAGAATAGAAAGCTTTAACCACTCATCTCTGCTACAAATGAAAATGCATGTTTGTCTACTGTTTTCTTTTGTTTGTTTTAACTCACACAGGTAAACCTACCTGCCTTTTATTTATCTCAATACGAGAGCAACATCAAGCATTTTACCTAGGACTGGCTTAGAAATACTGTTTATGAACAAAGTGTTTTGTGCAGGTATCTAGATATCAGTCTAACTCCTTAACTTTTAATGCTGTTCTAACCCCTCAGCAGTATGCATTTATCAGCCACTAACTCTCTTAGCCTGAATACATTTATAGATGAATTGGAGCTACTGTCTGATAAGAGAACATAAGATTATTCTGACTTTAGATTGGGATCCCTAGGGACCCAAAAATCCAGAAGCAAACATATTACCCAGAGTGTCCTGGTTCAGCATGAAGACAGCAAGTCTATTCCCTCCCCCGCTACTGCCTTGCACTTCATAAGGTCCTTTTCATCACTGCAAGGCAAGCTGTGAAATAATGTTTGAATACAATACCATTATGCAGCAGTGATTGCAGAGGTTTGAAAACAGCTACAGTGCAAGAAAAGACAGAGACAGAAAACTGGAGAGGGGAGAAGGGGCAGGAAAAAAGTTGTTCTTAAAATTCCCGTTAACGATCAACAGCTTGAAGCTAAACACACACCACAAGTGAATTAAGAAAGCTGAACCGATAAGAGCAGAGGGTATCAAACAAATTAATAAGACGGCTGATTTTTCCACTCCACAGAGTTGGGGAGGATCGGGGAAATGTATATATGCAAATCTTGGCACTGTTGAGGATTTCTATGCCACTGCGGATGGGGAAAAATTGCATACTGCATGAAGAATACGCAGGCAGGAGCCTTTAACCAGATACACCTGAAATCAAGTCAATAAAACCAATTCCTAGAGTGAACATGTTCCAGATGCCATCTATTTAAAGACTGCATCAGCAATATTAACCATTATCAAAGAGCTCTCCTGTACTGTAAAAGCCTAAGTACAAAATTAACTTGGGGAGGTGCTAAGTACTGTGACAATGCTAGCTTTTTCCAGTTCACAAGATTAAAAAAACCAAACCAAAACACTTATGTCTTTTGCTTTTAGATGACTCAAACATATACCCTCCAAACCCCAAAGCAACAAATAATTGGGAGTTACATATTCAACAAAAGAGGTGCTTTCGGTATTCTGATTAAAATGCCAACAAGATAACAGGGCTCCTCTTCCTTACATACATTGCATATCCAAGATTTCATATCTTGGGGGCANGGGGGAAAAAAAAAAAAAAAAAAAAGAAAAAAATCCCCCAAAAAACCACCACACACCAAAACACCCCACCAACAAAAAGAACCAAACAACAAACAGGGCTGAACTAATTTCAACCACCCCATATTTCAAGGATTTTCTGCCCCATATATCCCCAACCGCAAGAAAAGTCAAGCCACCACTGTACCCATCTCACGGCACTACCGTGTAAGCAGTTATGCTTTCCTGCAGACCACACATTTAAGGTGGTTATTAGTACAAATAGAAACAATACAGTAAGTCTGTCAAGTTATGCAAGGAGATCAGAAATTTATGATGCCCCCATATACAATAAAGCTTTCTAACAGAAAAGACTGTTTTCCAATTTCCTGCCTCCCCCTTCTTTAAGTATTTTATGCTGCTGAACATTGTCATTGCATATAGAAACACTACACACAAAAAGTCATTTGAGGAAATTCAGAATCTGGCTCTATTTTGAAAATATATATTCTGTGCTTGAACTAAGATTTTCTGAAATTTGGAATCAAGACCACAGATATTAATTTTTAGCTTAGCCAAAAGTTTGTCATGGCTCAAGATTTATACTCCAATTTATGAAACTGAACAAAAGCACCGAGATGCAGGTTGATAGGCCAGTGGCACACAGTGAGACACACACATCCCCATCCCCCAGTAAGCGATGTGAGAATTGCTTAGGGCAAGGGAACTGTTGTTGCCCAGGCTCCAGCATTCCACCTTTGGGTGTCAGGTGGACCCAGAGTTGGAGAACAACAGTCTTGAGCTTGCCCTTCACCTTATTTGCCAGGACACCTCCATGGGCAGCCTGAGTATGAGCCAGAGGACACAAGAGAGATTAATTGCATGGGTAAACCTTTGCCATGTGAGAAAGCTTGTTTCGTTTGCATGAAGGAATTCACCTTGTAAGAGTATGAGGCAACTGCAATAGGAAACAGACAGAGAAACAGAAGAAAAAAAATTCTAAGCATGAAGAAGGGAATCTGAGAGAAAAGATTAATGTTGTGGGACTAGAAAATCCTGCTCTGAATAAAAAAAGACTAGTCTTGGGGGAGGGAGGACAAATAAGAAGAGCAGCATGAAGTCAGTTCTCTTTTGAAGAGACATCTCCAGTTTAATATGCTCTATTTACTCAACACCACCAATGCAGGGATGACAGGGAGTATTTACTGCTTATCATTTAGGCAAACAGCAGCATGAAATACAACAGGATTATTTTCAATCAGTTTCACTGGAGACCTTTGCCATAAAAAATAAAATCCAGAGACAGAAGAGAGATGTGGTACTAAGAGGATAGGAAAACTGTAAGATATCCAAGACATCCGAAAGCCAAAACTTTCTGCTGCTCTAAGATACACCTGTGTTGGAGTAAACAATTAATTTGTAAATCTTGTTAAGTGTGTAGGAGTATGGCACAAACAGCAGCCTGTTCAAGTAGGTATATTCACAAAAATGATACAACCTGACATGCATCGAGTTGAATCTGAGCTCAAGCAAACACAGGAGCAGTATGGGTGAGCAAAAGGAAAGTTAGTTGAATATAAAGTATATCCTCAGGCAACAATTACAACTTGCAAGCAGCCAATTCAATCCATGACTTTGAAAGCTCTCCTGGACACCTCAGTGATCCCAACATAATGACACCTGCAAGCAACTTCAGTTGCCAACTCTGTTTGAAAGGATGAGATGCAAAGTTTCTCAGCCAGATTAAGAACTGGCCTCAATTAACCAAACTGCTCTATTCCTGCCAACAGGTGATGAAAGTAAGTTATCTCTTTGCATATGAAAGAAATATTCAGCTGCTACCGAGCACATTGCTACTGTTCAGCTTTTCTGTCCTTCATTTGCATACCACCATACAACTTTGGAACCAATCCAGGCTGTGCACACCCCATTTTAAAGGCATTTACAAAGTCCAAGATTGGGACATTTAACAGAACATCCACCACAACTTCAGTGAGCTGTTTGAACAACTATGGCCCTTTGGCACCGAAAAGTTCCCCACAGTAAGTGAAAACCTCACCTTAGAGAGCGAGAACTTGTCAGGAGCTACTGTGGGACCACAGAACAGTACAGACTACAGTACAACAGTACAGAGACCTCAGCACAAGTCTCACTGTCATCCAGCTTGGGTAGAAGGCATGCTCTGGCCTTACTATCTCCCCAGGATATAGCAAAAACGCTCATACCAAAACTACTATGAGACATACAGCTACGCTTTTCTCTCCTACAGTGAGAAGAGAAAAGGAAGCATGTAACAGCCAACTTACAATCTCTATACTACTGTGGTATCCACGTTTCTTCTCATCTTGTACTGAGTAACGAGGTATAAGTTATGAGGATGGTATATTAGGATCCATTAAGATACTAACTCTGTTGACACACAAAGTATAAGCTGCTCCAAGATACATGTTAAGGTTTTTCATCTTCAGACCAGATTCAGAATATGCACAATACACTCCTGAAAGCTGGGAAGTTGTCTTGCCTGGGCTTTCATTGAGTTCCTCAGTTTACTCCATCAATAGCACTGAAGCCCATATGCCTTAAGAAAGTAGAAGGGTAAAGAAAGGGGAGTGGGGAGGGTGGGGGAATCTTTCAGAAAGTGGAGAACAGCCTGAAATGTTTCCCCTCAGTTCCCAAGGAGTGAAAACAAAGGAAAGAAAAATATCTGAAATACCTGTGAGAGCATGGAAAGTGAACAACCACCACCACATTGTCAAGAATTTTTTTTTTTTTCTCAAGTTTAAGCTCTTAGCAATTCTTCACCCACCAAAGGAGAAAAAGCAAAACCACAGTTTGTTTTCGTTCTAAACACCCCCAACTTTTTTTTTCCTCCCCAGAAACTAAGTAAGATACAAAGATGTTTTTGCTGCAATTCTGTGAAACAAATGAGCAAACAAGTTTCATAAGATCAGAAAGTTCTCTAACTTGCTCCACAAGTGAGATGGAACACCAGACTCAGGTTGTCTTACATATCCCAATTGTTAAGAGATTTACCTTCTTCACTATCTGAGGCACTGCTCTTCTCTGGAAGATTTTCATTCTCATTCAGGTCCAAGGACTTTTCTAAAGACCTGCTCCTGACTAGCTTAACAGGTTTTCTTTCTGAAGATGGAAGAGGGCTCTTCTTTATTTGCTTCTCACTTGGGGACTCCTCCACCTGAAACAACCAAGAGAAAAAAAAAATGCATCAGTAATCACAGACCATTTAAAAAAAGAGAAAGTTACTGTCAAAGAAGAAAGCCATATAGAGGAAGCCACAAGTTCTATCTGCTCAATTACCACACAGTCAAGCACTAATTTCTCCCTTGTTCCCCTACCCCAGCTAACCTCCCTTCCTCTTTATTTCAAACTTTCACTTTACCCTGGTAACAAGGGACAGACTTACTCAGCTGTACTCTCATACCTAGAGCTGCCTTAAAAGGGACAGTTTACTCCCCATCCAGGCCCCTGGCACCCACCTGCACAGTTTGGTCCCCTTCCCTGCATCAACGCTAGCATTTATAAATCCATTAACTTAACAGAGATTATTTACTTTTTATTGATCAGGTTAGTTTTTTCCTGCCAGTTCAGTAAGGGGTCCAACAATCCTGAGGGGAAGCACAGTGAAATAGGGAGGGCCTCTCTTTTTCAGCAAGATGAGATCATCCCAATTCTATATTTGAAAGGTGTTCTTATTTTGTAGGGCTGCATCAGCCTTTGGGGAAAAAAAAAAAAAAAAAAGAGTTTCAAAACACTGTCTAGAGCCATCCTACCTATAAAATGTTACTTCTCAGGAACAAAGCAATGGAGTATCATTTGCCATCTCCAATACATAAGCAGGACATCCCCCACAACATGTCACTGAATCAATGATGCAGCTCTTAACCCTAAACTATAACAACTGGCAGCTAAGCTCACATGCCATTACACACTTCAAGAAGTAATTTCCAGTGAAACTGTATGCCCAAGGTTTGTACATCTCAAAACGCCACCCAAAAAGCTTGGCCACTAGCTACGAATCATAGTTTTCATTCTAAACCCCTCCTCAAAGCTCCCATTGCCTCCAGTGGGACAGTCGGNTCCATATGCAGTAGTACCTGGACCATAATAAATAAGATCAGGCCTCCTCAACTGAGTAGTTCCAATTCATCTGCAATACCATCATCCCTAAAGATTATTTAGCACTGACTCAAAAAAGCAAGAGCATCTGCTACTTGAATAGTCATCATGTACTTCCTGTACTTGGCTTTTTTCAAAATAAAGACCATCTACTTTTTTGTGCAACTGAGGGCCATCAGTAGAAGGTGGGTGGCTAGAAAACAAACAGGGATGAATCTGACTGCAGTATAAGCAGGCAAAAATACTCCCTCAAGGTCAAAAAAAGGAAGACTGCATCAGAAAAGCAGATTAATTAGCAAATGCTCCTATTTAACAGAGCTACCATGCCTGAAATTATACTCAGTCACACAGCAGGAACTAGGACAGAATCAACATTTCAATATCAAAAATATTCTACCAATACAGATGGAAGACAGAAAGGAACTAGTTCTGGTTAAACAGTCTAAAAATTGACACAGATCCAGCACAAATCCAAGGAACTCTCATAGCTTTTTGATGAAGATTAGGGATCTGGTGAACAGGTGGAGCTCCCACCAGCAGCATAAGAGCAGCCCCACTATGCCATATGCAGAGCAGGAAAGTCAGGCTCAAGTCAGAAAACTAGAGCAACAGCTCCTACAAAAAAAGCCTTTCATGATGTCAGGGAAGAGGAAATGCATGCTGAGGCTTTTGGAATAACTGATCAACTCAAACTCAGTTTTCTTGGGTTTGTTTGTCTTTTTTTTTCGTCCTGAAGAATAATGATTTTAAGATCTGTCAGCTGGAATTAAAGGTGTATAATTTCTTTCTTATGTACATTTATCTCCTGAGCTAGTCCACTACTGCTAAGCTACGTGTCAAAGCTTTTCAGTTTTTTAACCTGTGAACAGCAGGCTCTGGGACTGGAAGGCTCTAAGGGGTGGAGGGAAGACGATGGTTGATTCAGACAGGCGGTAAGGTGGTTCCCACATTGTGAACACACATGCCATGACTGGTGTTATGCACAGACTTTCTTCAATCAACTAAGGACAGCTATCGACAATATTTCTTCCAAGACAGGCCAAGCGCTATAGCCTACACCTCCATCATTTCAGATCTCCCCCTGAAGAGAGCTTTTGGACTTACTTTGCATATCAGAGCAGGAAAGAAGGGATTAAGTCTGTTTCTCTCTAGTCTTTGGAAGGTGATTAAATGTGTTTTGTGTCATCAGTGCCATGGCTCTTGATAAATACATTCTAAGCACTACTGCCTCCTCCTATTGCCCCTGTGCTTCACCACACGCTGTAATCCTGGGCTTGTGGAGAGAGTGTCAACATTCTTGAGGAGTGCCAAGTGACACATATAGCTGAACACAATCATTATGTATTTTAGTTACACTGAAACAGTAAGCTAAACAGTTTAGTTACACATTTATCAAGACTGCACTTTTACACTATAATTAAAGGCCTTTTAAAAAGCAGTTTATTCAAGGGAGAATCCTAGCGTTTTTCATTGCGTACAAACCAAATCTCTAGGCATTACTGCTTACCAACATGCCCAATCAGATTTAGCACCTGCAAGAGACATCTCTGTGTGTGGCACCCAGTAGGTAAACAAAACACTTCTTTTCAAGGCAGAGCAATTATTTTTAAATGGCTTGTTCTTGTGCAAATAAGACTTACAAATCCAAACCAAGGCTACCTGGGTAGCTTTTTAGTTATCCCAAAGAGCCCAAATTCCAGCAGAACCCTTACAGCTCTCCAAAAAATCTTGTTTTATACTGCTAGGATTTCCATGAGGGACACCCATCATCCGATTAACTAAGGTTTAACATCTGACAAGCAAATATCAGTATTGTTTGCTGGGTATGAGTCTCTAGCCACTAACTTTGATTTTGGCAAAACTATGTAAAGCCTGCTTAACCTCCAGATCAGTTTCAGCACAAAAGCCAGAAGATGTATATGGTAGTAAAAACTATTATAAGCATCTCCTTTCTTCCCTCCCCAAATTTTCCAAAGCAGAAATAGCAGTTAGGTACCCAAACCTAGCAAAGTTTATAAGAAATACTTCAGTACTTTATTTGCTTTTCCAAGGTCTTTCCCTTGGCGTATCTATTAATCAAGAGAAAATGTCTGTAACCTTTCAGGACTACAACTATACACAGGAGTCCCAGCAACTGTGTTAGACACTGTGCACACCTCAGATACCACTACTAATGTGCTTGCCCTCCCAACCAGCCAAATACATTCACAAATTCATACACCACCATGAGTGAAGCACCCATGCTTCTTCAGTTGTATTAACCCAAGGCATTAAGGGAAAATTCATCTTTATTATATTATCAAGTGTGGTTTTTTTCCTTCTTCCTTCTGAAACATTTCCACAGATCTAAATAAAAAAAGGTTTCATATATTCACAGCAGCAGACTAACTGACCTTTGAAGACAAGGATAACACAGCATAACTACCCCTCTAATAAACCTCAGGTACAGGAGAGATAGAAGTATAAGAGGAGATATTTTTTAATGACAAACAGCACAAGCAAGAGAGCATTGGAAGTGAACAAAGGCATTACTTTCATAAAGGCACTTGCATAAAAATGCACATGGTCCCTAGGAAGGTTAATAAAACAAGGCTAATTTTGGTTTTACAGCTGGGCAGACCAAGGCATAAGTCTCAGCATTCTAGCCAGGTTATGCAGCGAGTCAGTGACAGGACATTGCTGAAACTCACACCAACAATATTCTCTTATACAGAAGTTTGTTAATTTCCAAATTAAAGAGATATTCTTGAAACCTGAAGATATTCATATTAAATTTCTAATGTGAAAGCCTTCTAGACTACCATGAATTCTCAGAGGCTTCTTTAGAAATTACAATCCCCATGCATTACAGATACATGCTTACAGATATACAAGTTAAGCACATATGCTTATCAGTTACAAATAGTAAGAAAGGCTGTGTCAGCACTTACTCCTGGCAACACGTGGCTATTGAGTGACTCTCCTTCTGTTTGAAGCGTGGGTTCCCGAACTAAACCAATCATTTTAGGTAGTTTTTCATCCCTTTCTCCAGTATCGTCACAAATGCTGGATCTGTCCAAAGCAAAAAGGAAGATATCTTTGGAGATAATAAGTGCTGAAAAATCTGAGAAAGCTTCTCATGTGTGATTTTTGCATTCAAACCATGGCTGTTCAGCTAATATTAAAAACTATCAACTCATTCTTCCCACATCCAGCTCATTAACCTCTCAAGCAATTTTCCTCACCCTAGCCACCTCTCAGAAGATTCAGCTTCTGACCATACGGCTAGTAAAACCAAGCACTGGTGAATCAGAGAGAAAGTGAGTGCTGTGGGAAAAGAGGAAACGGAGACAGCTTAGAACAAATTTGGAAAGAAAATGTTTTAAGAAAGTTTGAGAAAATTTTTTTCCTGCATCCCTTATTCCAGAGTTGTAAAGTAGTACATTTTTTACAGGAAAAAAAACCAGGAAGTATTTAATAGGACATCTTTTGAAGCTTGCAGCGAACTTAAGATTTTTTTCCAAACATACTCAGATAACACAGGACTGAAAAGAGACATAAATTACATCGTTCAGTTTTGTAGACCCATACTTATTTACATACAGATACAAAAATTAAAGCCCCATTATTACACTGACACTGGCAGTTCATAAGTTAGTTCACATTTGTTGCAAAAAAAATGAAGGCAACTGTTTAAAAAAATCCACATACAGTTAGATTATTCCAGCTTCCTAATTCAAGCTGAGGATAATAAAAAAATAAGCCAAGGCCTCAGACATCAGGAGAACAAAGCAAAACAAGTGTTTCAGTCTCCATAGAAGAGAGGAAAAAGTGTCTGAACATCATCTATAACTCTATTCCATCCAGCCCTTCCATGTTATTGAAGGGCATACAGATTCTAATTAGATGCCATCATGAGAAAACGTTGCTATTTAAGCTATCCTGCTGATATCCCCAAGCAGATCCAGGGAGAACAAGGTCTTCCTATCTCCCTCCTCTAAGGGGCCTCAGCTGTGCTCCTACTATTTTAGACAATTAACACAATTAAGTTTTTATGCATGCTCAGTTTATGCAGTTTGGTTCTTTGAATCCTTTTACTGTAGTCTTAACCTTTCTGGTAAGCCTACAGCAGCACTTTGGAAAAAGAATTTCTAAGAAAGAGGACACTGCTTCTCCCTGAGTATTTCAATAAGCTTTATAGCCTCTCCTTACCGAGGCTGCCCATTGTCCTCAGACGATGAGTGGAAGCTCTCCATCTCCTCACTGTTCAGGCCCAGCTCAGAGCCATAGCTCTGGTGTACCAGCTGCCAGAATTCCTGCTTGGTCAGCCTCTGAAAGAAAGCAAACTAGTCAAGAACTACAGCATGGGACAGTAAGGCACAGGAGGTAAAACAGCAAGAAGTTTGAATTACGCCACAGCCTTTAACCTCAAGTCTGACAAGGACTGAAAGCATTTAGGTATCACATTTCAAGATTGGATTTCAGCATTTTGGGGAACCATACTCCCGTCTACTCCATATTCCCAACCCATCACTGTTCAACCAACAACATCAGACATGAGAAAAGTTGTTATTTCAAGAAAACAACACTTGTAGCCACTACTTGCTACTTCACGTGTTTTCACCAGTGTTTTCACAGATATCTTCAAGGTAGCTCCTTCTTGAATTTCACTCGATATGGCAGAAGAGCAGTAACTAGTAGACAGGCAGGGACTCCCTCTTTGATCTCGGACAAACTGCTTAACAGATGCATGCCTGTTTCCTCAGGATGCTCAGAGCGCTTTACAAATGGTGAGAGGCTAACGTTTCAGTCGCTACAGACAGGGGTGTCTAGGTCAGCCAACTGTCCACTTTGCCAAGGTGGGACAGGAGGTGCTAGCTTTGGAACGGCACCACGACCCGCTTTACATAAACTAGTTGCTTTTGCTCAGTAACAGAGTTACCTTGACTCATCGCTAGCTACTGTTCTCTTTCTCTATAATCCCTCTGCCCTGCTGCACGAGTTCTCACAGCTACTAGGACGTATTTAAGTTTTCTCAGATCATCAGGAAAGTCAGGAAGTGAAAGCAGTACAACAAACTGATATCGGCAATGTAAGCAACTAGTTTCAAAGTCCACTTCAGCTGTAAAGCCGGGGCGGGGGGGGGAATGTGCCTCAGCCACAATCCATATTGATCAAGGGAACAGAACTGTGCTCATGAGGCAGTAACACAAGTACTGCTTACTATTTGCATGCAGTGATCACATTAGATACCCATGCGTTATTTAAAGGGATTTCTTTTAAATGATCCTCTCTACCTCCTTGCTCCACCTGTAGAGCGTTACACTACCCGCGATTTTAGACAGACATAAAAGAGCTGACTCAGAAGCAGGAATGTAAATGCACGCCCACAGACACTCTCGGCGCTCTGCCCCCC
>WAAD01023683.1:265984-292883 GCA_013389945.1 Fregata magnificens | reverse complement strand
CCACAGCGCCTGTCCCCGTCGCCGCGACACCCACGGGCGGCCCTCCGCCCCCTCGCCCTCGACACGGGACTCCCGCGCTGCACCGCAAGGGAGCCGCTCCCCCCCCACGCCCGCGACGGGGGGAAAGCGTGCGAGGGTCAGGGCAAACCCAGGCCAGCTCAGGACGTGGCTGTCCTCAACCCCTCTCGAACAGGGGTTTTTCCCTCGGGTGTTTTCCAACGCATCAAGGTTTTAGGCTTTTCAGCAAGCGGCCGGCGCAAGCATCCGATTGCTAGAGCTCAGTTACAAGGTATTTAATCCTACCGAGGACAAAGTAAACACTAAAACACAAGACACGCACATATAAAGCAAGGGTCATAACTGCTAACGCCAGCCTCCCTCTGCCATGGGGGTTTGTTCTACAAAGCAACGTAGTGCTGACAAGACGTGCATCGACATGCAGCTGCCTTCCTTTCCCCAGGCATGCTGTACTTTGGAGCAGTAAACTCATAACCGCAAAGAACTACCTACAGCTGTTTTCATTAAATGGCTAAAAACAAGAGTAGGCATTACACAGTTTCAAAATACGACTGAGGTATATCTTTAGATAGCACACCTTTCAACCAGAAATTAAAGGACAGAAACAAAGCCACTTTCACTTCTGTTGCCCAATATTGCCAGTGCCTTTATTTCCAGTCACAAGAAAAATCACTGGGAAATAGCTAATGTCACTAATTAAATTCACTAGCACGTTCTGCACCAGTCTGTGGGCAAATCAGACTGCCCTTGTACAGAAAGCTCAATGGCTTGAGGAAAGCAGAGAAACTAAGCTATGCATTTTAGGAGTCTTTAAAGCTGTTTCCTGTGGTTTTGTGAAGTCAGGGTTACCAACTTCTGCTTCTAAAACAGGATTCCTGCACGCCGCTCAATTATTCCTGGCTGAGCTAGATATAATAAGTTGTTAATGGTCACAGCCCAAGATCAAACCAGACTTCCTTTATTGTATCAGAAAGGGTTAGTTCTAAAGGCAAAGAAGGGCACAAATTTTCTGGGTCAGACTTCTGCTTCTGGGAGGATGGTTTGAGAAGCTCTGAAGCTTGAAAGGCTGAATCTAAACATGAATTACTTTACCATCTCAGGGTGCTGGTCTATGCTGCATTTTTCCTCAGTTCTCTTTGTATACAAAGACATAAAAAAAAAAAAAGAAGCAGCTGGGACACATTTTTGTCTTTTCAATAAGGAGCATAAAACATCAATACTTTGTTTCATGCTAGACAAAGTGGTGGCATGGCACAAGCAATACTGCAGAATACCACTGACGTAAGCGAAGCTGCTGATTTTTACCCACTACGGACAGATGCAGAAATAAGAACGAGACACTCTGTACAGGTTTACTCCAGAGACAACCCCCCCACCACGCACCACACTCCCACCAGGCAACTTTGGTATAGAATTCTGTCTGCTTGTTCACAAGCAAAACCAGCTAGCCCCCCCTCTAACTGCCCAAACATGAAGGTCAGAATCAACCCAAGCCCTCTTTGATCTCTAAAACAACCCTCCCTGGTTGCACACAAAGGTGCAAATAAACACCTCTTTTTCACAACCTTCCCTAACAAGCTGCCGGGGAAAGCAGAACTGCTGTCCTGGTAGATGTTTGCCACAAGAAGCCCAGCTCATCAGAAATTCTGGGCCCTTCTCACACCTCTAGACTTACCTGCTACAATGTCTCTGGAAACAGGTGCAAATCTCTACCCAGCAAAGAGTAAGAAGAACAATAGGAAAATAAATCCAACTCTAAGGAAGAGGACTCATGGGAATTGAGACCGATTAAGTTAGGATCTTGTTCCATTAGAAATAAGGAGCACTTTGTTTGTTTGGGATTTGAATGACCTGCCTAATTAGATTTTAATTTGTTCCTTCTCCCTTAAACTAGAAGGGTATTTGACACCCATAAACTTTAGGAAAACAAAGCAAAAGTATAAATGGCATTGCTCTTACTGTTAATAGCAGCCATTAGTAAACTTGTTTTACCAATCTGGAAAATCTGTTGCAAAACAGGAATTTTGGCTGATTTTATAAACTGATGTATTATTGAAAGCCTCAGTGGATGTGGAAGCAGCTATCTGTTTTATCAAGACCGGTGTCATGTCTCTTCCAGACCTACATTAATGACCCCTTATTTTCCATGATGCTTCCCCTTCAACCAGGAGCATTTATAAAACAATGGCAAGGTAAAAGCCTAAGAGACTCACTCTGAGCACATTTTGCAATAGGAATGGGAAAAAAAAAAGTGGAATTTTCCTTGAAACAAAAAAGTCTTTACATTGACATTTTAAAAAAATAGCCTAAGAAAGGACCATCTTAAGGGGAAGGTACCCACTGATTCCCACAGGAGCCAAAGCTGAAGGGCATCGAATGCACAGTATTGCACTGAGCAAGATCTGAAGGAGAAGCTATGAGCTACAGAATTACAACTCAGCTAAGGGGACCAGGAGTCCTATCAGAACAGTGACAGAAAGCTGGGGAAAGAGCATCTTGATAGCCTAAGTAAGCTTAAGCATGGAATGGCGTGTAACCATTTACTGTTTTTCTTACACAATGCAAGGTAAGCAGCAAGTCATTTTTAATAGCAAGGCAGACTTCACAGAAGACTACTTGTTCAACTGTCTGGGTCATGCGATACTTAAGAAGTGCAAGGCAGAATGGCCACAAGATGGAGATCTGGGAAAGGGCACGCTGACCCTACCGAGAAGTTCTGCAGACAGTGAAAGCTTAAGGTGTACCAGGTAAAGCAGATAGGTGACTCTTCAGAGGTGAGACCTCGTAACACGAAATCTATGCCCAGGAAGCACTGAAGAGGCCAGACACAGTGACTGAAAGCGATCTCTGCACAAACATGATTTGAAGCAAATGCAATTCCAATCTCCTGGATCCAAACCCTGAAAATTTGGGATTATCTACCATCAGGTGGCGCAAACCAGCACTCAGAGCGCTACATTCAGAGTTATACTTCTGACAACACCAGAAGGACTTTATTTCATAATTTAACAATTGGATGTCATCTTCAGGTCTAGCAGATGTACTCCAGATAACTAAATTATCCATAGGTTTTAAATTACTTAGCTATTTGCAGAGGAAACATCAAAGCCAGCTCCTTTTGGAACTGGTTCCAGAGTGAAATTTGGTTTTTTTTTGGTCACAAGCCTTACAAATTCTGATGGGATCCCTTTGATGACTGGAGCCCAGAAACACCAGGCTTCACATACTCAGGGCATTGCATACCATGCCAGAGCCTCAGACATACGAGATCTTTCAAATGTATGCTGTCCCTACCCCATGGGGGGGTCGGGGAGAAAGCACCAAAACTTCTTGGATGCACCAAGGGCTTTCTTTTAGCAACAGGTCAATGGACAACTGTCACTGTAGCAGAGCCAGTGGATCCAGCTCTAGCAACATCTGTTTCTACTTTCACCTCCTCGGTGCCCCTCCATAGCTTGATCTAGTTTGGTTAAGCAGTAAAGAATCACAAAGCAGGCTGAGAGTTGATTCAAACTCATTCTAGCAGAGAATCAGAAGTCACTACTACATTGCAGAAGCAGGAAGTTAACCTAACAGAAATCCTGTTTCAAGAAGTAGCTCCAAACAGATCACATTACAACCCTACATAGACCTCATGGCAATGCTCTATTTTATAACTGAGAACTCCAAGCAGAAATTCACTTCTGTTGGAAGACTTCTATCTTCCAACGTACTTCAGTGAGGATGCAAGAAAGCTAATAACAAGATTAGATAGAAAGAATACGGAGCATACCCAAGCTACTCAGATGCACTGGTCCCTAAAACCTGGTGGCTTAATTAATCTCATCTTGCATGCAGTCCATGCCTTTTACATTCATATCTATCCTTTGGTTACTGCTCTGAAGTGAAAAATTGTTCCTAATGTGACACTCATTTCAGTAGCAAAGAGTAGAAACACATGGGAAAAACTAATTCTGAACAGCACAAAGTTTGTTGCTTCTGTTCCAGCCCTATGGATAGGTTTGTATACCTGAACGCCCATACATTCACTCTCCAGCACCACAAACTAACCCAGTAAGTCAATCACCATTCCTGACAAACTTTGCCTAACAAAAGAAAACAAGGTTAGTTCCAGTTGCACATTCCAGTCGAAACATGACATAGTACATTGTGGTTTTTGCAGTGGTACTGCTGGGTTCAAGACAAGATGGTTATGATGTTATGGTTAACCAGTATTTGATATAAGGGATAAAAGAGATCGGCAGGAAACATTAGTTTTGCCTTAAATGGCACTTTCCTTTACTTTCAGCTTTTGTTTGACAAAAAGCTCCTCTAGTCTGCCCTAAAATTCATCTAACAAAAAACTTGTGTGGGTACTACATGTAAGTAGTGCAACAGCTTTAAGCCTTTGGGGACCACTGTAGTGCAGAGTTATATATGGATATTTCAGTGTTCAATTGCAACTGTGTTGAAATATTTAAACAACGAGAGCCATAAACAGGAAGGAATTGGTTTACAAAAACTGAATTACTTACAGTGATGTTCTGCAAAAGTGTCAGTACATTTTTAGAAAGATTAGCTTAAGTGTCCACAAATTGCAATATAAATCAAGCTAACTAGCAGAAGTTGCCAAAATACACTTCCACATCATACAGCCTGCCTTTGCTGCATTTATTCAAGGTCAGGAGAGTTGTAATGAGTTGGTTGGCAAAGGTTCAGCTAACTTATCTGAGAAGGTGACTTTTGGCTTTTGCCTTAAAAAAGCTTTCACTGAAAAAGCCTCTTGCCTTTTTGATCACAAACTAGCCATAGAAAGTGTGAAGCAAATGCATGCCAATTTAGTAATATCTGCTTGAGTTTGTAGTGAAGAGAAGCATGCAACCTATCTTCAAAGACAAAATGCTCCATCAACAGCAAGGTTGTAGATAGCGGTTTGAGAAGGGAAGGATGATAAGTTTATCCGGGACCTAAAGTACAAGGAGCCAAAGGAGAATATCACATTAGAATTCTGTATCAGAAAGCAAAAGCTGGTTTCTTAAGGAAAGTCTCTTATCCTCCAAAGACACATCTGCTTACATTAGAAAAAGATTATTTTGTTACTTAACCACAGGTACCGGCACTTAGAAGCTTACCTTATCCAGCAACACATTCTGCCATAAGCGGAAGATACTGAGGTAGCTTCTGTCTCTTGCACTGAATGATGTGAAGAAAAACTGCAGGAAAAACCAGGTGCAAAAAAGCTCACTTGTAGGTATTTTCAAGAAAACCAGAATGCTTTCTTGTATCTTGAATATACTAAGGTTTTCAGCAATGGCATGCTCCTCTCGCTCAACAAACCTGGGCTCATATTCCTCACACCACACTTTTTATCACTTTCAGTAAGCAAAGGATAGTTCCCTAATATCCACATAGTATATAAAGACACTTGCTCTTCTGGGCATCCAATTGCAATCTTTTGTACCTTTGGCACAAAGGAAGAGCTCCCCCTCAACTAAATACACAGTTAGATCTTTCTCCCACTTCCAAATAGGAGATGGAACAAATCAGAGATGCATATGCCTATTTCTTACAGGCCACAGCCCTTTCCATCCTTCTGCCACATATTCCTTTTACTAATCTTTTCACATGAGAAGATGTGAAATTAGAATAATTAAAATAGGAAATCAAATTAGATGCATCATTTGCAGTATTAAAATCTTTCCCACTTGAAAGTTTGTTTAGCAGAGAAAGAGGTTTATCTTCCTTGATGATGAAAGTTAATATTTAATGAATTGAGAGGGAACAGCCAAATATGAGGAACCACAGTCCCTTCACAAAGAACAGCTCCAGATTCACCCTGGAAAGCTATTCTCTGTATCCAGCCAAGAATTATTATTTTCAAGGTATTTACAGAAGAAGTATCATGAAGTGTGCTGCACATAAGAACATTTGGCATCATGCTTTTCAGTTTTTCCAAATACACACCCAAAAAACTACATTTCCCAGCCCATAAGATGGCATGTTCTATGGGTAGATTTCTCTATGACTCAAAACCTATGATATCACAGTCCTTTTGTTTTCAGCAATTTTCTTCCAGGGGCACTTTAAATCCAGTGAGATCACAAAAATATCAAACTCAAGGACACACATTCTGAATTCATGCCCTGAACTTTTAGTTTTCAAATGGCTTTCCTTGGAGAATCAGTGGGACAAGAACTCCCTTATTTTCTGGTTACTGCATCAACACTAGTAGGGAATTCTGCAATCAAACTAAAGTTGAATTATCAAACCAATATGCACAGGGATCAAACCACCAAGTTTGTCTTCTAATCCTAATCGCATTTAAAGATTTGACAGGGAAGTTACTTATGCAAATTTAAAACTACAATAAGTGCTCTGCCCTGGACATTACCATAAAAAAAACAACCCCACACCCAAAAAACCCCCACAAAAACCCCACAACACCCATATTTAAATATGGATTTTCACCTTCTCTCCTTTTGTTGCTATTTGTATGGCATTTGGAATGAGCCGAGCAGTCTTCTCCTTTGTCATGAAAGTGATATCCTTCAAGGCAATAGAAATCTAAGCAGAAACAGATTTAATAAGAAATATCAAAAATAACTGTTAAGACTGAAAATTTACAAAGTCACAGAACATGCAAGAGGAACTCAAACTAACCCCAAACCCTGGGATGCAATTCAGTTGAGATCACAAAGGCAATTAACTGTCTCCACTTGCTAATCTTAGCAGCAAGCATTCCAAAGTAGAAGCAAGTTAAGATGACTTAAGAGTAATTTCCTCTTCTTTCACATTAGGACTAGGGAAGCAAGTAGTTCTTTCTTCTTTCCTTCCACTCCTCCAGCAACACTTAAGGATTAAGGGCACAATCTCAGACACATACTAACCACAGACCTGAAAGCCAATCCCAATCGGTGCGCTATACAGAAGACAGAACATAGATCACAGACTATCTTGTCTATGTCATCTCACAGAAGTTTGCAGTCTAGTCCATTTTCACAGAGGTTTATTTGCAGTCCAGACACTGCAAGGAAATCTTCCTGCTTGGGTGCATTTGCCTTGCATATTAGTACTTGAAATGTTTCTGTTTAGAAGAGCACGGTCTGACTGGCTGCAACAAGCCATTTCCACTCAGCCTACCCCCTCCCCTTGAAGATAAGACTCTGCTGCTGTTCAGCTTAGAGAAAGGAAGAACATACAGTTGGATCTTGCTTTTTCCTGTGTGTGCAGGTCCTCCACTTACTCCCTGTCTGCATCAACACAGCCTGCTAAGGAGATGCCAAAACTAGGCTCTACCATTGTAGCTGATAAGCTCAGATTGCCTTAAGATATCGCTTGAGATACCACTCTGCTAGGCAAGCAGGAACAAGTTACTAGGATGTATGCTGTTTTGGCTGAAAAATCAGTCTTTGAATAGTTTATATATTCAAGGGTGTCATTTCAAAGGGATTTAAAAAATTTTTTTTTTAATCTCAAGTCTACAATAAGAAGCATTCAATCATCAAATCCATCTGATGAAATTAAACTTGGTTTTCAGTTAGGCATTTCTACATCCCCTCTTTGTCTTAAGTACATGAGCTATTTATTGTCCATCCTGTTTACTTCAGAGCACACGTAGTAGAATTTAAGATATTAACTTAAGGTATGAGCAGTCTCACAGCTGCAGAACATTGACACATCTCCATCACTATATAACTAAATTACCTTCCCTTTCTCATTCGCTGGCTCATGCTATTTCTACAGCAGATGCAACAACTGCTTGAATGAAAAATTTTAACTCATTAACCTAATTTGACAGAAACAGAGGGCCAACATGTCACAAATATCTACTTTTGCTCATACTATTCAAAAGCTACAGACCACAATATGAGAACTTGCAGACGTCATTTAGAGATTCTCTTCAGCTATTCTTAGATGCCGATGTTTACACATGAGACTAAACCGAGTTAAGGTTCAATGCTGGAGAGTTCTTGAACAGGGCAACACCATATATGACATCATGCTCCTGGTGTTACAGAACATTACATGTTACATCCCTTTATAGAGCAACTCTCCTTGGTAAGGAGAGGCAAATAGTCACCCAGAAATGTAAAGGATCAACTTTAGCATAACTCCTGAACTCCTTCCTATGCTGAATGACTGAGCAGGCTTACTTCAGCATTCAGATGCCTCCAATACTACTCTCATTTTATGGAGCAACAGACCTGCATTTCCACTCAGCGATGCAGGCTCTTTCTTTTCAGCACCAAGTTACTAGCATGACATTGACAGAATAAGATTTGTTTGAGAGACTCTTATGTCTTGGTAGTACAGGACAAAGAAGAGGTGGAATTCAAGTGAGCTAAGAGATCTTACTGTGGTCTCCCATCGGAAAATGTTGCTGTGGAAACAGAGCCAGTTTTCAGAGAGATACAAGCGTCCTTGCAGCAGGATATCCTTCTGGAGCGCACAGGCGTAATCTAGGTATAGAGAGCAAGAGCAAGTTTACTTACTTACTGCAGCTCAGTTGACCCAAACCTGTTAACTTAAAATGAGATAAGGATATNATGGGAGAAGTATTCATAAGTCAAATTGCAAAGCACCTGAACAGAACACAAACATTTTATAGTATAACAGATTATACTGTCAACGCCTACATAACTATAGTTCATATGTTGTAGTAAGATAATCATTTTCCACTAAACAGATCCTATCACTAGCTAAAATGATCTGCAGAGTGAGACACTAAAAGGCAGCTTGAAGCTATCCAGTTCTTCAGGCAGGGGATATTTTCAGAAGCTGACTGTCATTTTTATTATGATACTGCCTCTGGCTGAAACACCCCTACTGAGAAACAGATTTAATCTAGAAGGCAATTACCCATCATCAGACATCTGCTAATTAAGAACACGAGCAGAGGATCTGGTTGCACTTTTTAAAAACGTCTTTGAGAGAACTTTCATAATTTCAGAGCCTGAAGATTCAAACAAAAGGAATTTTCAGAAGTACTACTGCTAGAAAGTTAAGACAGACAGAACCCTTTTGGAAGCTCCAACCTAAACAAGGCAACCTTATGTATAGAAAATACCCAGATGCACCTATGCATGCAGGATGTTAATGATTTTAACTTTAGAGGTACCAAGAGTTTTGTTATTTTGAAAAGCATTGTATCTGGTACTGTCTGAGCCAGAATTTTGATTTCATGTACAACAAGAAGATGAATGCAGTTCTTGTTGAAGTACTGAGAGGTTCAGGAGTCCCTCACCATCCTAACTTCAAGGTAAGTCTGCATCTACAGAAGCTTTTATTATGATTTTTTAAATTCTCTTGGGTTTTCCCCTCAAATAATCAAGTGGAAATAAAGTTTCTTGCAACAAGCCCTTGGAGACATAACTGCAAACAGAATTACATAAGCTTAAAGAAATACAAACCAGTAAGTTGTAAGCGCATGTTTAAAGAGAAGTCAGATACCAAAATGCTGGGAGAGCAGGGGGAGGGAAGGCAGCAGGAGTTTGAGGTTAAGGACTTGAGGAAAGCATTACCAGGAAGTTTGCATCCAACTTCCACGTTTAGGGGAGGGAGAGGGATTCAGAACTATAAATATTGGAGCACTGGGCAAGTGATGAGCAACGCCTTGACCTCTCTACGCAAAAGAGAATATCAAAACAAGAGGCAGAGATTAGCATTTCTCCTTCTAAGTTTGCAGATCGAGTAACTTAAGATGTTGCTTGTAAACAACATTTTCAGACAAATTAAAGTTAGTGGCACTCCTCTAAACTCCCATTTCAAAAGTCTAAGACATTTCTCTTTCATTATAAGAAAGGAATTATATTTCATACAATCTTTATATACAGTGCTCATTACAGTGGAATAGTCACTTTTTTTTTTTAAACAGCTAAGTTAAGAACGGGAGCAGTTACAGTCCTTTTGAACAGCAGCAAGAAATTGCTTCTTTGAGCACTGTAATGCCTGTGATAAGTTTCTCTGCATCAAGCAAAGGAAGAGCTCTCTGCTTGGAGGATGCAAGATGTCCTTCCAAAGGAGCATTGCCTTTTATGGGGTAAAAAACATATATATAGCAATGACTTTGCTTCTGATGGAGCAGGTGCTACATTGTTGAGATTAGCCCATTACTAAATCTTTCTTCAAGTCCTTGGCAGTCCGTTCATTGAAACTGTGCTTCAGAGTTTGCTCCATGGCTTTCTACATCAATCCTGTGTAAGGAGAAACATCAAAACAACACCTTGAAGTAATATCCTTTTCTTCTGTACCGAACTCAAGTATTTTAAAATGCAGAAGCCTCCTTCTGATGCTGGAAAAGGACACAGGGATTTAACTGTTTCTGTGCAAGTGGAAGCTCTAATTTCTCTTCCATTAACCTGGAAGGAACTCAGCATGCTGCAAGCATATACTGACAGCCTCTCAATATTCACTTCCTTAAAGGTTGCATAAGATGAGACATGAACTTTAAATAGTCACAATGCCACTTTTGTATAAAAACAACACCCAATTCTTGAACAGTGTATTTGTCACACAATGCTCCGGCAGCGCAGGCAGGCTTACCTGAAAGGCAAGTAATAAAAGAGGGAATAAGGTGCATCACTGCATGCAAAGGAGGTAGGGTTATATGCCTGCTTGCCGCCTCTGGATTTTGCAGTGGAGCAAAACAGGGAGTCAGAGCTCAAAAGGAACATTTCAGTGCCAAGAAGTTATGCACCACAGTTTGATATTCTCTCCTACTTGTTTCCCTCCCCTTCTACCCCACGCATTTCTCATCAACTCTGCTCTTCCAGCTGCGCTGTACTTCTATGCCTGCACCCATGTCATCAGCCTATGGATAAGCTAACCTGGTATACTGGGCTGTGAAAAACCTCTGCTCAAGACATGAGCCAACCCAGAACTAAGACATTTGCACAGCACAGCACCAGATAACATACTTCAGGCTCAGCACTAGCCTGAGCAGTACTACAACCGCACAGACCAGCGTGGGACATAAAATGCTTTTCTGCCCTCAAAATACCATGTTGATGAATCCATCTAAGTGCACAGCATTACAAGTCAGGATAAAATGAAGATTGGTTGTATTTTCCAATGATCTCCTATGATGGCTGATGGGAATTACACACTTAAATACTGAATTTTATGTCCTCATACCACAGAGCTGGCATTTGTCTCTGAAAAGAGTCTTTTAAATTACAAGCACCCACTGTGTCAATCCCAGAAGTCACATTAATCAATGTGTTTAGGGCAAGGGTCTAGGCTTAGTTCCAGGGAGCAAGGGAAAAGCTTCTGCTAAGCATGATCTACCTACTTAACAGGGTCACTGAAACAACATCCCTTACCTTTGTATCCAAGTACCAAACCATTACAACTATGGAATCATTCCCTCCTCCCCCAACATCTATGGCAACTGACTCAGCCATAACTAGTTGCCTCTTTAAAGTAAAAGAGAGGGCTCAGACACTCACAGGATAGAAAATAAATGGTTATGACACTGCAAATTGATTGTCCATGGTGAAAAGAACATAAAACAAATTCAATGCTCTCAGGATTTAACTCTACCTCTATTCTTCTCACACTCGCACAAGCCCGTCAATGCCCATATGTTGAGTTTATGTGCTCAGTGCCCACCCTGACCCTGCACAGTGATCTTTCTTTCCAGCCTGTCAGCTAACAGCTGTCTGACAGTCACATCTCCACCGCTGTCAGGAAGTGTTTTGCCTAAAAACCCCACTAAAAAGGAGCAGCAGGAAAAGACATTAAGAGGCTCCCATCCCATATCTAGATGAACTGGAGGATTCTGTATCCTCCCCTTCACTTCTCAACCCCCAAAAGGAATCTGCCTTTTTTTTCACCATGCAGGCAGTACAGGAGAGGAGTATGGACCTGACTTTCCCTGAAGGTATTTGATGCTAGTTCAGAGACAGGAGAATAGGAAGGTATCAGCTAGAATTTGCCATAAAAAAACCCCCACCACCTTAGCACTGCTGCAATCTGGAGTTACTACCCAGAAGAAAAGCACTTTTGGTGTGATTACCTCTTACCTACTATGAGCCTCTCCGAGTCTGGCAGATGAGAAAACTGTCTCTTGAATTCCTCACTCCTATATTTGTAAGTGGAACTTGAGAGCTGCAACAAAGAACGGTAAAAGGTTAAGCAAATAGTTATTTTCAGCCATCAACAGTCTTCATACTGGATGCATAATTTTATCTTGAAGAACAAATGAACATCAAAAGAGCAATGAAGAATAGGTGGTATCTAAATGTGATCATGTCTGTAACTTTATGCTTGCTTATGTAAGAGTGTGCTTGCAGTATTCAGGATAGAATGGGCCAAATTGTTCCCTGTATCCGGCCAGATACCAATTACAAGGCATTACAGTTGTATGATGGCAACCTGCTCCACTCATAAGGACATGAGAGCCCTTGAAAGGGCTAAGTCTTCTAGCACAGACTAAATGAAGAGGCAGCAAGGCCACAACACAGGAGCTGACAGAGCAGATCAAGTCCTCATGCAGGCCACTAGCTGGAGACAAAAACACAACCTAGAACACTACTTTCTAACTGGAGTACCATTTTGGGAATACTACAATGCAGTGGATTTTTTGCTAGTTGCTATAATCAGACCTGTAGGAATAAAGGCCAAAGTTTCCTCCAGTAAACACAAATAGCAGCACCACCATCACCTCTTGATTTCCTGACCTGTTCTACATTTCACCCCGTATTTAAAAAGATCATTGTCTATGGTTCATTTAAGATTCAAATTGGGCGGTAAACTCACAGCAAAGACAACTAATCTTGATGGACTTTAACTCCTTATTCTTATAAATGAATGCCCCCACTCCCATTCAAATAAAGAGCTTCAGCAAGTTCTCCAGAAACGATTCTGCTGTAAAAGCCCTGTTTTTCATTTTACAGTAATAAGAAGGCCATATTTTTTCCTTAACAGATGTTGGCCACTTATTTTAGGGGCTGTCCTAACCAAATACTGTATAAGGCAATGACTCAGCCAGACTATAGCTAAGACAGAAAGAAGTCACTTTCAAGTGTTACCAAAAACAGGTATAAATATACTATAAAGGCCTCTTTTACACTTTTTTTTTTAACCTTTCTAAAGATCTTAAGCACATGGCTGCTATTCTCTCCTTGAGCACTCCAAAACTTGACATTCACCATTAAACCTATCTCTACAATAAAATCAGTGGCTATTTACATTTAAGGTAGGGGAAGAAAGAAGAAAGGAGGCAAAGAACCACTTTTAACTGTATGACCTTGCAGCATGTTTACTAAAAAACCACCCAGTTTTAGCACGCTCCTGCAGTATGTTACTTGGTCACTACCCTTTCATTATGTCTGCGCTTGTTGTCAAAACAATCCCAGAACAAAGACAGACTTCTCTTCAGCTTGAGGGTCTTTTAATAAACTAGTGCCAATAGTGCCCCCACCTCATCAAGGTTCTTACATTTTGCTATTTTCCACGGAAGAGATTCCTGCTTCTTGCAGTTCAAAAGTTCCCCGAACACCACCTTACAGCGCCCACTCCCCCTGCCCCGCCCGCACCCCCCCCATGGTCTGTCACCTACCTATACCTGAGAATCAAGCTCTTTGGCCACAAGAACATGTAAGTGCTACGTCAAGGTCAGGTGTTTAAGTGCATATAACACAGGAGAGGGCAAAGTTGCCCTGACTCAGTTCAGCTTTAAAAAACCATGTTAATGTTACCTTCTATTACCATCAATAAAAGAAAGTCTTTGTGTCTCACTACGGGTGAGTATATATGTGCTGTTCACTAATATTCTGAGCATTGCTATGTAAAAAGGCAGTGAGGGAGTGAGACAGAAAATACATCTATCCCTACCCTTCTGAGAAAAGTAAGCATGAAAGCTTTAGGTGCAACTAACAGGGCAACATGTTAGACATGTCCTCTAAGCTGTATGCTTCCAGTTACATTTCAGCCATTTCTGAGATTTTGAAAGTAACATTCTTGGAGAGCATGTCATCTACTAAAGTAGATTGGCAAGGCCAAGAAACTATAGCCTCATCGTGCCCTGAAACACACGCTTTTAACTGATCAAACAGGCATCCAATGACTGCACCACTTTCAAGAAATGGAGTTCTTTGCAATTACTCTGGAAAGAGACATGGAGAAGCATGAAAAGCTGACCCAGATCTGTAAAGTTGCCACTTGTAGTTCCAGAGACCCTACAGTTTACACAGTCATACCTCAGCTGACTGAAGTCTGAGCTTGTGAGGACAGCACTAACATGCAATGGGAAAAAAGAACTGGTCTGCCATGAGAGCAAAAGAAAGTTCACAATCTTCAAGCCTGATTTACAAAGCCATGATTTAAGAAGCCATGCTTTTAAGGAGGGAAGTATTTTCTCAAACACACTGTATACAGGTAAGAGCTACACTGATTTTAAGCATTTTTGTGCTTACAAGACAAAAGGAATCAGGAAGAGAACAGGAACATTACAGTGTCACAGACACATTTATTTTAGTGCCTGAATCAGCCAGTTCAACAGCTCCAAGAATCCAAACTCAAGATATCTTGTGTTTTACTTAAAAATGGAATTTCTCTAGAGCATAAAACCTGCTACAGCTTCTCTGAGAAACCCTTGCTGGCATTTAGAAGTGTTCTTTGTCACAAGTGACAAATAGGCTATAAGAAATCCTCTTATTAATTGTAGATTTCTACTGAGCTCTCACCACACTTATGAAGAGCCAGCTCTGAATCTTCACCTAATCAGCAGGAAAAAAGTGAGCACACTGAAGCTTTTTAACCTTATCTTTTCCTTACTTTGTACAAAAACTAGCTCACTTAGATCTCCAATTATTACACGCTCAGTACATGGCTTGGTGATTAAGAGATCACTCAATGGACTTGGGAAACAACAGGGACAATACTAACACTATTGGGACTATCAATTTCCTTAAAGTGAGGAAAATAAAACATTTCCACTTATATGAATACAGCATCTCTCAATCACCATTATAATATCCAAGACGTGGCAGCATTTGAGGCAGGTTGCCACCTCTAGGTTAAAAAACTTACCATCAAATATTAGAAGAAGAAAGGCATAAATTAGGCTGTAGTATGATGTTTAAGAGATGAAAAAAGCAACTAATTTTTAACACATGCACATTTCTAAGTTTAATTGTAAGTCATCAGGCAAACACTTTGCCTGAGGATAATCTTAGGCATTTATGGTTATGCTATATTTAATCACCAAGAAAATTAAGTCCAGCCAACAACATATTAGCATTCTTTATCTGAAGCCACAAAATACACCAGAAACCTGTAAAATAGCATAAGCAGAAAAACCTCTTCAGCCTCATCCAGAAAGTTTTACAGAAGATAGTTATGCAAGAACCAGATACTACTTGAAGACACATAACCAAATGATTCTCAGACCTTGTTTAGAAATGGACCAGAGTCCAACTATATAAAGTCATGTTCCAGAGAAAAATATGTTAATTTAAATAGGACTAAGCTGAGTTATTTATATGATAGAAGCCTGTTAAAAACCAGCTTCCCTTCACATTTACATCTTCAAAGTGTGGACGTTGCAAATAATGTGAGGCATTTAGCAAACTGCAGAGGAAAATTAAGCTACCCCTTCTCCCAAGAGTACAGCAAAAATGCTAATCATTAGGAAATTATTTGATTGCACGTATAACTAAGCATGCAAATAGTCAATCAACCTCAGCAGAATGGTGTGCACATTTTTTTACGTTTGCTAATGACAGTAATAATTTTGCATTTGCTTTGTTAGTGTTTTCCCCTTGTTTTAAGACACCACAAAAACCACGTAACCTGACAATTTGCATTCTATAATTTTGACATGCAGCTATGCATACAAACAGCTGATAACACAGCTAAGTTGACCTCACCACTAGAGTAATAAAACAGATACCACCTCATTTTAAGAGATGCACACATGCCTCCCACTGAGCTTCAGTCTTGGTATCAGTTACTGTCAAATGCATGGGGTCCCAGAATCAAACAAGCCTATAAGCAAGCTGCCTGACCTACTCCTCTCTTATGTTCAGAAGCCTCACTTAACCACCAAAATATGGCCAATGAGACGCATGGCTTTGCTCCTCTGTCTACAAGCAAGCAAATCCACGCCACTATCTCTACATCCCACTTGAAGACCACCTGATGTGCTATTCCCCAAAGACAGAAGACCTTGACTTCTACTTTCCTATGAAGTTTCTAGACATGGTCGAAAACAAATTTGGAGATATTAATAAGGTGAGGATGAAAGTACTTTTTAATCCTACACTAGCACATTAAAACAAACATTAAATATCCTGGCAAAAATTGCTGCATTTCTACTGAAGAATGCATTGTTTCCCCCCCCTCTTCAAATTCACCTAAAATCCTGCTTAGCATCAGGAGAAAGAAAAAGAAAACAGCCTCCAGAAGAACACAGAGTCAGAGAGGAGTTTGATTTTATACAAAAAGACTACAAGTATTCTTGAAACTTATCTGATAAGGGAGACATAAAAAGCTCAAAACCAAACAAAACAAACCACCACTCCACTTTCAGTGAGTCTAAAGCCTCACTAGGCTAGGACAGAGCTAAGTTAACAGCCCTGAACAAAAACCTCATTTAGCAGTATATGGCAGGCAAACTTAAGACTTCCCATACTCCAAAACAGATTCAGGTGGACTTATCTATAAACACAAGAACAACTCCCATGGCACACACTGAGATGACTGTGTCTCTGCTGAGGCTACCTGTAAAATGAGCCAAGACTGACAGGCCTTTCCATCAGACAAATGTTGATCCCACTGCAGCCATTTCTTCAGTGCAGAAAAGTTCGTTATGACCCTCCAATCTAATCTATAAAGCACAAGCCACAGCTATCCTACAATTTAGCTCCTGCTTTAAAACCAGAGCTGCGATGACCAAATTTCCCTTTGGGAAAAAAAAAAAAAAAAAAAAAAATACATTTTACGTTCTTAAATTAAAAGTTACCACTGATGGAAAAATCCATCCTAGCTATGAATAGTTCTTCTAGTGGTCTGTTGGCTAATCTTATCTTCACTTTGTGAATTATTTTCAGATTGTGAGCAAGTTACCCCATATCTTCTTTTGGGGTAGGGATGAAGCTTCTCAAATCTATTAGCAAATTTTTTTTTTCCCAGACTTATTCTCATGGTTCTTCTGAATCCCCTCCTATTTTCAATGTGCTTCTTGAGAGCTAGACGTAGCATTGCAGGACTCGCTGCAAATAAATCCAACTCACATTTGCTTTTAGGCACAGAATCACAGTGGAAGCTCACATCCACGTGACTACCAGTATCCCTTATCTTTTCACAGTTCTAGGGCACAGTTTTCCATTTCTTCTGAAAACAAGCACACGGATGTATTTTGAAAGTGTCAGACTTGTTCTCTGTTTACCCTGTCACAAGTAAACAGTCTGGATCCACTCTGTTACAATAATGTATTTTCACTAACTATTCCTTGACAGAATCACAGAAAAATCTTGGGTTAGAAAAAACTTTCAATTATTGACTACTCATAAGCTTTACTAGCAGTAACTTACTGTTCTTTTCTTTCTCTTGAAGCACAAAAACATTAAATTTGCACAGGACCTGAAGAGCAACACCACCTTACTTAGGGTGACTTACTGTGCCATGTACAGTATACTGTGCACTTTGGGACTGTATGTGTACAGAGTGTCCACTTTTTTTTTTTAATAAGGAGCTATTTGATCACACCAGATGATCCACAGAGTTGTATTTAATTCATAGGTCATACGAGGCACATCAACCAATAAAAAAAGAAAGAAAAACAAGCAGCTGTTGCCAGGGTTGGCTCAGCCATTGTATTCCCTAGGAGCCTGCTTTCCAAAAGTTCCCATGCTCTCAAGGAAATGGAAACAAGCTCATAGCCACAGTGGGAGGGGGAAGAGTTTAAGAAGCCAGGACTATTTTACTTACATTCATTATATGGTCTTCTTCATTCACCCTTAACTTCTCTGGAGAGGGGAGTCTCATAAGCACAGGGCACTCTTCCAGTGGGCCACTGGCAGGCACAGGGCTGTGCACTAAGGTCATTACGTCCCCTTCTGTGGCCCAGCCCCCCTCTTATTTGCAGAGGCTATAGGAGAAACAGATTTTAACACTTCTTAGTGACTGAGCAGAAAACAAACCAATGGCAGCTCTCCTTCAGTGCATCTGTTTACAGGCAGAGCAGCATCCAGTAAGAATTTTGGTGCAACTATGTCTTTCTTCTGTTGGAAATACAGCATGTAAAATTTCAAGGAAGGGATACTAAAATACAAGTCATGAGCTACTCTATTTTCTAGGGGGTTATTTGTCTGTTTGGGGGTTTTATGGGGTTTTTTTGTTTGGTTGTTTGTTTTTTTTTTGGGGGGGGGGGGGGGGGGGGGGGAGGGTGTTAAATCCTATGAGGTCCCACAAGCAAGGCTAAAGACAGAGTCCCTAGTCCCCCCCAAAATGAGTGTTACTGTTAACCAGTTCTCTCAGATGCATGGGCAGGTACACTAAAAGTGTTAGACAGACTATTGTTTACCACTAACACCGGTGGCTTCCAGAAATCCATGTAGGAAGACACTCTTCAGAACTATTTCATTACAGAGAGCTTCTGAAATATTGGATGCCCACTTAAAAAGTATTTGACACCTAGTGTCACAAAACTGACTGAATTAGGTACTTCCTAAAGGCAGACTGCTCCTATTTATTTTCAAGACTGGGTCTAGCACATCAAAAGCACTGTGTCCCACAGCACCTCAACAGCAGTCCAGCCCTCATGAGCTCCACTATGGACATCAGTCTCATCAAACCATCATTGACCTAACACGTGGTAGGACCCTGCTTTTCTGAAAAGCAGTTCTGGTCGACTACTGACCAGGGAGGCCTGTATTACAACTGTTTACCCCACAGTGTGACGTGAACTCAGCTGAACTGGAATCCTGCTCACAAAAGGCCTGGTCATCTCCTGCACCTCACCAGCCACCTTGTCCTTCCGAGAGCAGGAGAGAAGGTCTCATACTTGAACTTTGCCTATATAAGTACAAATATCAAATCATGTTGGAGCACAGCTTGGAAAACAGCCTTCAAAATCCACAAAGTTGTCACGATTACGATTTTGACAGACAAGAAAATTTAGCATCATATGACATACCGGGAACTATGCTGCTAACATCAGGTTGTATAACTAGAAATAGAACAAAAGTATCATTTTTGTGAAGAATTTTAAAATTTGGCTTCCTTCCCAAGCAGAAAACTCAAAGACTTAATGTTTAAAAAGATGAAAGATGTAAAGTTCTCCGAAGAAATACCTTTAAGTTGCGCAACCAGTTAAAGATTTTTTTTTTTTTTAAAATGTTCTTTAGGAAAACAGTAGAAAAGATCTAGAAGAAGTATTTCAGTTTAGAACATGTGAGGACCTCTCCCAAGTTTCTCCTTCAAGATCCCACTGGAATTAGCTCAATTTCACAAGCCATTACATTTCATTGAAATAGGGTTCAGCTGAAGCTATTCCAACAAGGTCTATATTTAACTTCACAGGGCTCTATTCTTCACTCAGTGGAGGTGCAACTTAACTATACACATTACCAGATGACAGCTCATGATATAGTTTTTGTAAGTACCCTCTATCAGAAGGGAACAGCACCTACCTACTGAATATGCATCTTGCAAACACAGGAGGAAATACACTTCAAGCATACAAAAAACTAAGCCTGCTGGGAACACGTTACAGCTGAGAAGGCCTTCTTATCAATTATAAGAAAGACTCTTGTCATTAGTAGTATTATAGACTTTTCCTTGGAAAAAAAAAAATAGTTTGGATTAAGAATATCCTCTGCTTATTCTGAAGAAATTGCTTCATAGTATTCAGTACTTTCTTTCTGCAAATAAGCATTCTAAAGCATTTTTAAGTGGTGAAGCCAATGTACTTTTGTAACAAGTCTGATTTGGATACAAAATCTCAAGTTTGACACATACAGTGAGGATCAAAGCATATGCTCCATTTCAGAAATAAAACTGACTGAGGCATGAAGCTAATGTAAAGTCAGAAGACACACACCCCCTACACATGCCTCCTCCTCTAGCTGCCTGCAGCCTGCTCCAACCCATGCAAATCCACGGCCAACACTCAGGCAGCCCCTACGGCTCCCCCCTCTCTCACCCACTTGCTCAGACCCGGTGCTGGACACCATCCAGCAGAGCTAGCTAGTGTTCTGCCAGCCTCTGCTTGCATGCCAGCTTGAAAAACAGGCTGAAAGACACTAGTCTTGCAGAACATGCACACAAATGCTGCAGCAAGTGGTCAAAGAAAATTTAAGGGGGCGGGGGCACATAGAGCTGCCCAGTTCCCATCTAAAACCACTATCATCTAAACAGATTTTGGGAGGCAGACTACAGTAGCATAGGTCATTTCAAGTTCACAAAAGTCCCAAAGGGGACAGCAGAGGAAAGTACCATCACCAGGGAAACACCAGCTTGAAAAGGAGCACTTAATGCCCAGCGTTCTTCCTCCTCCCTGTGTCACTGAAGGCTACCGCCCATGGGCCAACTCTGCACCAGTCTTAAAGATAGAGTACATCTACATCTGCTAAGTCGGTGTGGACCCAAATCTACTCTCACACAAGACTTGGCCATTGTCCGCTTTATAAGTCAAGGCCTTGCTAAGAGACCTCCTCAGTCTGAGCTCCAGAGAAGGGAGGGGAGGAGATCAGGGCATGCTTCACACACACCCAAGCTCCCAAAATGAATACACTACCATCCACCCCTTTATAGGCTGCCCAGAGCTCAGTTCTTTGTGGGCACAGAGCAGACACTTTGAGGCAAGGGATACAGGGCTTTGCATGCCCGTCAGACCTCTCTGCCTGCTATGAAAACAGCAGGCACACATCTACTCTGCTTTCTTTGTGCTGTCTGTCCCCTTCCATCTGTCTTACCTAGGACCTGTCAGCTGCATTTCTGTGAGTAACTAAATGAAGTCAGGCTCTGACTGCAGTTTGCGTAGGGGACCGTTCTGGAAGCTAGGAGGACTACATAGGAAACACGAGGCTGCATACAAGCCTCACCTCGCACAGACCGCGAACCGCTACAGCAGCGAGGGGCTGTGGAGCCCCTCTTTGCTGCATGGCACCACCCACCCATCCCCAGCTGCAAGACTGGGCCCCTAGAAGCTATCACAACACACATACAGTTTCAGAGCTACAGGAGAAGAGGCAGGTGTCTCTATGCTGCATCCACCTCGCTCACTGAAGGCCCAGCCTCCTACACGTCGGATCCCCTTGAGCACTTGGCTGAAGGTAGAGCTAATGACTCACTGAACAGCAGGGAAGAGAGATCCCTCTCCTAGAACAGCCCTTCTGAGAAAGCTGAAAGAAGAAACAGAAAAATGCATTTCAAGGCATTTTAATCACTCCTATAATCAGATTTAAATCTGAATGCCTGAAAGGAGAAGATAAATATGGCCCCATTGTGTTCAATTACAGTCATTTTGCCAGTCACAGCTGCTTGCTAGGATTAAGCAGTTGTCTTTGTGCACCTAGCTGGGTGGTGGCCCTTTAGATGGCCCGCAGTTCTGCTGTCAAGATCAGCTATGTATGTAAATAGCAGGAACTAGTTTCACCAGAAAAACAGGCAACTCTTCTGCCTTCCCAAAGCAAAGCTAGGATACATCACAGGGGATCTCTGTGTGCTGAAAGAGCAGCAAGATATTGCGAGACATCTATACAGAAAAATATTCATTGGTGATTTCTTTCTATCAGAAAGACAGTAAGAGGACTCCAAGTGATCTGAGAAAGGCCCTGACAAAAGCCTGGGTACCAGTGTGACTCAGGCCTCAGAAGTAGTATGAGCGTAAAGTGATTTAACTGCATTTCCTGTTTATTAGATAACACCACCTTCCGCTGATTAAACACCTGAGTCTGGAAGTTTGCAATTAGCAATAAGGCTGATAATTTTGATTTCAAATACAATTATTTATATAACTGCTACCAAGTACCTCTGAGTTTGGATGAAACAAACATTTACAGTTTACATAAGAAGGTTAAGCAAAAAGCTCAAGAGATTTGGACGCTTCATAGAAAAACATCTTCCCCAACTCTGAACTGGAAACTAAGGTGCTTTTAGCTCTTCCAGGAGGCAAGATGCTCCAATCTCAGATTTACTCAGCATCCTCATCAATACCATCCGTAGCTGGCAATAACTTCTTTGGACCTGGTAGTAAAATTATGCCCATAATGCCTCTGCTAGAGACCGTGTTTCATACTGCCTCCCCAAAACACTAGGACAAGCCGAGTTCACAAAAGTCGTAAGTGCCTAGCTCCTTTTCATTTTAGGGAAAAACTGTGGATCTGTACCTACTTCCCTGACTTCAAAGATGCAGCATTCAAGCAATTTTTTTTTTTTTTTTTAAGTAATTTTGTCACAAGGATTGGTGATAAGATTACTAAAAGGATTTAAAAAAACCCCCAACTTTTTTTTTTTAAGGATTTAAAGGATTAGAAAAGAAACAAAAAAACCCCCGAAAAATCCCATGATACATCAAGTTCTAAAACAAACTTAACACAAATAAACCAACCAAGTGTGTTTGTATAAACTCTGCAGCTCCTATTTTAACATCATGTAATTGAAATGAGTTTGTCACCCTCCCAACACCAAGTTATCTTTTAGCTCAGACAATTTGTCTGCTCCCCAGTTTAATTTCAAGTCCTGTAACTATATTGTCCAGGTTTCAACAGCCATAAGTGTACTAACTAATATGATGCAATGGCAATTAAAAGCTCAGTCAAGATGATTTCCTTTTGGATAAAAAATACATTCCTTTCTGAACAACAGTTTCATCTGACTCATATTTCTTCCTACAGCATGTGTGCTAAACAATTAGCCAATGTTATTTGTTAAGAACATCTGTTCCTTCACCTGATCTTTCACTGCAGGCTGCCTAAGTAATTAAAAAAATCCAAACTGCTTGTCTTTAGACTTACTTGATCCATTTAATAAGTAGGGGAAAAAACAAAATCCAGACCAGGGCAGCGGGGCCTGGACACCACACACATGGATGACAATGACGACCTCATACAATAAAGTAACTATAAGACTTTACTTCTGAACTCTCATCTTCCTTACCTGCAACAAAGTCCCACCAACATTACTTAATACAAAAGTAGCTAAACACAGAAGCAAAAGAATGGCATACCTCAGTTGCACTGTTCCCTCCTTACTCTCCCAGAACTGGACTCTGCCATCTCCAGTCTGTATTTAAGTTTAGTAACAGTCCCCAAATATTGGGCAGAAAAAAGGTCACGAAGAAAACAAACAATCCTCTTGGTAGTAAGAGTGATAGCAAGATATTTTTTCAAAAAATATGACTTCTCAAAAGATTTACTCCACTTTCACTTAGCACTTCAGATTTCATAACTGATCTGTGCCATTTACTTTTCAGCAAGTCATACAAGGATACGTAAATATTTTGGATCAGGACTATGGTGAAAACCTGTAGGAGCATATTAGGCAAATTACAACAGTAGTTGCACAGTTAATGCAGTAGTGACTGTAGCCAACTACATGAACTGTGTTGGCATCATTTACACTGGTTATCTCACTAAGCCTGTGAGTAGCCCTACTGCATTTGAAATTACATGGAAAATAGCACTCACCAAGCAATTGCCCCAAAACTATTTTTCTTATGAAATATCTAATTCGATCTCTTCCTTTTCTACCTTAGAAACCAAATGCAGATTTTACTGTTAGTCATTTCTATATTAAAAGATGCTACCAGACTTGATTGAACCATCAACTCAAAGACAGACCATACATAATTTTTCTTCAATTTTATACAAAAATGGAATGCAAAGGGTCAGCTATTGGGAGATGTATATCAGTACAAGCTGATCAGAGCTACGTACACACCATGGTTCATGATCACATACCTCCACTCATTCTGAACAAGGGATGATATCTTGAGTTCTGGTGGGTAGGCATAGCAGAAAACAGAAGGAGAAGCTGAGAAGTTGTATGAGCAAGCTGAAGTCCTGAATGACTTTATCTGTCATTTCCCTAGGGGCTTTAGGAGATTGCAGTAACAAATACACAATCTGAACACATTACCAAAGTTAAAGCTTGTGCATGAATATCCCAAGTGTAGGCTTTACTGACTCCGCAAGCAACTTCAATAAAAAAAAAAGCACTACCTAAAAAGCCCCCACTTACTCCATGCAATTTCTAAAACACTGCTGATATCACCAAGGACTCTAGACATAGCTCAATTAGCGCATAGCCATCTGCCACATAGGATGAGACAAAATATAACTTCCAAGTAGTTGTTAGCAGAAAAGCCATATACTCTTGTCTAGAATGCTCTTATGTTTTTGGATAGGTAAGTATGCGTCCCAAATCATCTAAACCTCAACAAAAGATTTCAGATTTTGATTTTTTTTTTTTTTTCTTAAACATCTCCTGGAGCATTTTCTACTCCTAGTTGCTAATGACTTAATTTAATGTACCACTAAACAATCACATCCTGTACGGTTTTGTTTACCTGTCTTCTTTCCCTCCAAAGAGATGGAAGTAGCTCACCTGTAGCACCTTGAAAAAGACAATGTTACACCACTGCTTCTTTGCAGAAATACTGAACAAAGCTGTAACCAAACCAAAGACCAAAAAAGAGCTTAACTTCCAGCTCCTACATGTGCCTTTTAAAGCTTTCATTCCATAAGCTATGAACTCCCCCCTCACTAAACAGATATCATAGTTCAGAAATCAGCATGGAGTTGGTTGAATAATATTGCATTTCTGATGGTTTTGCTCCCAGTGACTTACAAAATAAGTAAATCACACAAATCTGAAGTATTCTCTTTCTCATCTATTAAACTTAACCTTCAGAGTCTAGACTAATTCTTTAGGTATGTGTAATAATAATTCATATTATATAAAACTTCCCACTGCTGCAGCTGGGGAAAGCTGATTTAGACAGGACACGAACTGCCAGTCTTTGTTCAGAACAGGCTGAAACTCGATGGCAGTCAGATCTACCCCAGTGCTCAATTTGGAGCTGCATCAACAGCAATAAAGAGATTCCCAGGGTGAAAATAAGTGAGAAAAACACTTTAGCCTAATCAGCCATGTTCAAGGGCTGGTCAGAACTACAGTTTATCTTTTCTTACCATTTTAAAACACTGCTTCTGTATCATCAGTGCTACCACAGGGCTTAAAAAAAGCACCTATTCTAGAGATTCCAGACAGGTAAAAAAAAAAAACGTACCAGTGCTACAAGTACAGCAAAATCTATTTATACTAAAGTTACGACATTTCAGAAAAAACAGCCTAGGTGTATTTAAGATTTTTATTCTCTTCGGAGACCTATAGCATTTATCCAATTCTCATCCTCCTTAGCAGACTGTTTCATCCCAGCAAATAAAAAGGAGGCTAAAAATCATCCTCCGATGCCACAAGCCATGATGTCTCTCCTTCACAACCGAAGCATTTGGAGGCACAGATGAGAAGAAAAGCTTTCTTCAGAAGTAACATAACAAGTATACGACACAGGAGGCGCAGCAACTGTCAGAGGGCCTTAAATACCAGTCCGCCAAAACATAGTTACCAATTTAACAAGCCCAGTAAACCATTCCCAGAGTGAACATGAGTCTTCAGAGAAAGGTGGAAGAAGCATTCAAACAACTATAGATGCACGAAATATTTCATCTAACCGTTACTAGTCTTGGGCCCCAAAGTATGTCAAGTTGTATCTGTGCTGCAATAAGCTATCTTCCAAATTGTAACGTGTATCTGCATCCCTCCTGTGCAGGTTTGAGTCATATATGTTTATCGTATTCTTGGCATACGCATTATCACATGCTCCCACAGACTAGCCTTCTTATAGAAACCAAATCCATGTTTGCCAAAATTCAAAATCCTTTTCCAAATCTTGTGCAACGGCACTTGTTCTCGTATTATGAAAAATAAAAGGCTTACTTTCACTTTTCACTGTATCATTGCTTCTATTGTTGTACTCCTTCACACTGACCAACCCTTAAACTGACATTAAATTGCAATCAAATTGGCTTTTTTGAAGCCTTTTTTATTGTTTGCTTTCCAACGCCTTCTTGGCACCTCACATTTCCAAATTCTTAAACAAGCCTCCCAGATAAAAGCAATTTTTTTTTGAGAGGTGCTCATTTGATTTCAACTCTTTCCACCTACCTTTTCATTGCAGGGGAAGGACTTACTTTTTTGTTCTTTCTTTCCACAGGCATTCTTCTTATTGTAGACACATATGAACTTTCTTTGACTGTTTATTAAGAGAAACTAGAATCCCCAGACAGAACACCCTCACTTTTGATGCAAGGATCCTTTTCATTAGCTTCCCCATTCACCTTTACCTTCTTCATTACAGCAGGAGAACACTTAAGATTTTCACAGGTTTCTTCTTCCAAGGATATTAAATTTAATTATAGTTCAGCATGAAGAGTGTAAAAAGGATAAAAAGTGAATGAAGAATCTTGAGATAGGGCTTCCAGATGTAACTTAATTTCCAAAGCATCTTTGACTTTCATTATTTCTATTTGCAGTTGCCAAAACTGAAACCATTTAATCAAAAGTAGATGCAAAGCTTTACAGGTTCCAGTAAAGAAGAAAACCCCTGAGATTAAGTTTGCAAACAAGCTTTTTTCTTCCTCCAGTGAGATTATAAGAGTCTAACTTTGTCCACCTCCAGGGAATGGTCTTCAAAAAAAAAAACCCAAACAAAAAAACAAACAAACAACAAACCACCACAACAAAAAAAAACCAATCCAAAAAAACACCCACCTTCAAAACAGCAGTTAGTAACAGTACCAGTTTAAGAATTGCTTACAGTAGTACAGAAAATTAATTCTTTCTCAAAATTTTTCAATAAAGCTATCCAAAGTTTGGGGGTTCCCCCCCC
>WAAD01023683.1:206504-261014 GCA_013389945.1 Fregata magnificens | reverse complement strand
GGCAGTGAAAGCGGTTCCTAAATCTGACGAGGGAGATTTGGGGTTCAACGGAAAATACCGCCGAGCGGCCGCTCCAGGGGGACACCTAGGGGGAGAGAGGGGAAGGAAAGCCCGCCCTCAGCTGCGCGCTCCTCAGGCGCCCCGCGCCCGGCCGCTCGCAAGCGCTGCCGCCGCGACGCCCTGCAGGGAGAGGCCGCGGTCTGAGGGGCCGGCCGGGGCCAGACCCCGCGTCCTCAGCCGGGGTGCAGGGACAGGGCTGTGCCGCCTTCCCCCGCGGGTGTTTCCAGGGGAGCAGGCGGAGGTCTGCCTCTGCCCCGCTGCGGTGCGGGCTGGCTGCAGGCCGAGCAGGGGATGGGGTGAAAAATAAAGGAAATAAGTGGGGTGGGGGACTCATCTCAGGAAACCCAGACTCTCGTTTTTCAAGGTGCTGAGCAGCGCCAAGCGGTTTCTGCCCATGCTGTGAGCACCCGGGGGTTTGAAAAGCTGGGCTCCAAGTTAGCACCAAACGGTGCCCTTTAAATCAGGGGACCCAGCTGGAGCCATGATGGGTTGCAGATTTGTGCCCTTAGGACCCTTGCAGGAAAAAAAAGAGCCCTGTGACATTAAAAGAAACCTCTACCTTGCTGGGTGGCTGGCTGGTAGATGATGAAAAGGGATGGATGGATGGATAGCAAAGGGAAGAAGTAGAGCAGCCGGGCGTGGCAGTGCTGTTTCTTCTTCCTATCCCTTTTCTCTCGCTGCTTCCCCAGAAAGGGGGTTGAGGGACATCTCCGGGCTCTGTGATACCTGCCCACTGGTATGTTAGCAAAGGTGACAGAAGTCCCTGTGGCTGACATCCCCTCCCAACCATCAGCCCAGACAGGACAGCTGTAACACCACCGACTGCGAGTCTCCAAAATTTACAAGAAAGTGTAAAAATGAATGTGTGTTTTATTTCATTTTTGTTGCTTGCTGTCTTGATTTAGACCTCTAAAGCTCAAATTTTTCAGGCTTTTCTCAACAACACTGGGGACCAATTTACTTTTCTTTTTGTCCAAAAGTTGAGATTCTCTCTGAATCATACCGGGTTATCCAAGTGGGAGAAGCTTCACCGTCAGCTGATGGCTGCCAGCAACACTAAAACCCCATTGTATTCCCTCAGTTAAAAGCTGGCTGGCCTGACAGTTTTGCTCAGCCATGTCCTATTTAGTGGAGGATTCACAAGAGAATTGCTATTACAGGATGAAATGAACATAAACAGCATTTCATAGAATCATAGACTCATTAAGGTTGGAAAAGACCTCTAAGATCATCAAGTCCAATCATCAACCAACACCACCATGCCTCCTAAACCAGGCCCTGGAGTGCCACATCTACACATTTTTTGAATGCCTCCAGGGATGACAACTCCACCACCTCTCTGGGCAGCCTGTTCCAATGCTTAAACACTCTTTCGGTAAAGAAATTTTTCCTGATATCCAATCTAAACCTCCCCTGACGCAACTTGAGGCCATTTCCTCTCGTCCTATCGCTAGTTTCTTGGGAGAAGAGTCCAACACCCCCTTCACTACAACCTCCTTTCAGGTAGTTGTAGAGAGCGATAAGGTCTCCCCTCAGCCTCCTCTTCTCCAGACTAAACAACCCCAGTTCCCTCAGCCGCTCCTCATAAGACTTGTTTCTAGACCCCTCACCAGCTTCGTTGCCCTTCTCTGGACACGCTCCAGCACCTCAGTGTCCTCCTTGTACTGAGGGGCCCAAAACTGAACACAGTATTCGAGGTGCGGCCTCACCAGTGCCAAGTACAGGGGCACGATCACTTCCCTACTCCTGCTGGTCACACTATTCCTGATGCAAGCCAGGATGCCGTTGGCCTTCTTGGCCACCTGGGCACACTGCCGGCTCCTGTTCAGCTGGCTGTCGACCAGCACCCCCAGGTCCTTTTCCGCCAGGCAGCTTTCCAGCCAGTCTTCCCCAAGCCTGTAATGTTGCATGGGGTTGTTGTGACCAAAGTGCAGGACCCGGCATTTGCAGGAACAATGGTAGTATGTCCATCAAAACACACTTGAAGGTGTTTTTAGAAACACACAAATACTTGGGTTTAAATCAGACACTGTTTGGAATGCCTTTGGTCCAGCTCCATCTTCCCACGCTGACTTCTCCGACACGCAGTCACAGCCAGTACTCTAAGCCCGTAACTCAGTCCCTGTTCCTCTTGATCTGCCAGGTGCCTTTGACTTTCCTGGTTATTCCCTCCTCAAACTCTTGATTGTTTTTGACTCCTCTAACTTCTTCCTTTCATAGATATTTTGGTTTTGCTCACTAGCACTTTGGCAGTACATCCTTCAGAAGACCCTCAAAATCTACCTTCCAGCTTTCTACTGAAGTGCTACGGTGCTCTGCACTTGGTCCCAGTTCCCTTCTTAATATATAGTTTACTTCAGACTGATTCCTGCCTGGTAATCACAGGTCTTGCACTCTCCCAATCCATTTCAGAGAAGAAATATTTGCCTTTTAGGTTCCTTTAGCCGTACTCCCTCTAGCCTATCCTGCTTTTGCTGATACAGGTGTCACCACATCAAAGCTAGAGCAACAAGTGATTACTCAAGGAATGGGTTGTTCCTCTTGACGTTGTTTTGTCAGCAGAGTTTTGCAAGTCAGATGTGGAATTTCTTGAAGCAGTTATTGTGGAGCACCCACATGCAAAGATGCAGATCACAGAATTTATTAAAAGCGTATTCAAGAAAGCCATATGATGTTATCACGATGACAGATTTCCTTACGGTGTGGTGGGGGCTTTTTGGGGGTCCTTTTTGCTTTCAAATGCAAAGAAAAGCAGAAATACTCATGCCTCTGTCCGCTGAATTGTGCTTTGTATGTGTTTTAACGGATATGGAATTGAGTCTTTACTGGATACTCAAGTACAATTCCATTATCTGAAGAGTCTTAAAGATATGCAGAATCGTTAGATAAGGTGTGCCATAATCCCTACTCCTGTAGCTGAGGGAAGAGGTGTCAGCCAGCTAGCGAGAGTGGCATGTGTATGCTCGGTACAGCGGTAAGCACAGGCGGCAGGGCCGGATGCTACAGGTCGGGGTTTGGGGCTGCTGCAGCTCTTCCCACAAAGC
Source organism: Fregata magnificens (assembly GCA_013389945.1). NCBI lineage: Eukaryota > Metazoa > Chordata > Aves > Suliformes > Fregatidae > Fregata > Fregata magnificens. The sequence goes on along the minus strand of WAAD01023683.1, from coordinate 257,910 downwards.
AATGCTGTGTGTGTACCTTCATGTAAACCCAGACTCCATTCCAGAGCACACCTGCTAGTTTTGCAGATAGGCCATCTGCTTTAGCAGTTTTCCACTCCACCCTGGTGGCATGGATGAGCTTTACTTAAACGGGGTTTAAGTAATCAACTTCTGGTGAAAAAGGATTTGTTCTACACTGAAAAAAATACTTTGGGGAGTACACTTTACCTATAAACACCATGTGCATATAGCCACAAAGATACTGAATTCCTGTAACTTCCTGTCATGGTACATTAGGATGATAGGAGTCCAGCTGCTCAGTAAATGAAGCTCTTTCTCTTCTCACCTCCACTAGGGAGGGGTTAAGCAGAAGAGAGGTCTCTTTTTTAATATCTGGATATTCTGTACTCAGCCCACAGTTCTGGTTTATACAAGGCCAAAGCAAAAACAACAGATTATCTTCCCTCTGCTCTCAGAGCATTTTCGGCATCTTCTCTGGGAGAGATCAGAACAGCCCCCGGGAAGCCACTGTTGTCACTTCAAACGTGGCTGTCATCCAGGCAGCAGGCAGAGCACTGTGAGCTCGAAGCTGTGGTAACTTTAGTAAGCATGACATTCACTGGGCAGAATGTGAGGTCCTGTTGCAATAACACACACATATTTTTTTGCCCGTGCTACCGGAGGGAGAGACAGTGAGGCCATATACTTCAGCAACTATGAGCCATCACATTGGGAAGCTCTGTAGATCTGCAGTGTCTTCATTCCTCCTCTTCTTGCTGGTGGGTGAGTACTAAACCACCTTCCCTAATTAGAAGAAATATAGCTTATTCCTAGAGTTTGGCTTGAGAGGTTCTCTTCTTTTTTTCAAAAAGCAAATTTCCACTCAGGGCTTCCTCAGGATGCAGGAAAACTGTATCTAGTGTTGTGCACTGCATTAAAACATACTGTTCTTTATAGATACATTCCTGTTTAGCTAATAGAAATGTTCAGAAAGAGTATGTTTGCCTGTCTTTTTCAAGAAGAAAGGCTGTGTATCATCATTGCTAGAAGCTTCATTTCTATTTTGGTTCTCTGATGTATTAGCAACTGGTTATCGTCACAAGGTAGTTATTCATATCCATTTGTGAAAGCCAACCTCAGTCCAGGGCAGAAGTCATATAAATGAAGATGAGCAATGTGCAGTCATTGATCACTTAATCGTAGATGACTGGGAGCTGGATACAGCTTCTGTAGCACCCTCATGGCACCAGCTGAGTGTAAAGTTGAGCTCTAAAGCCAACAAAATCATCTGAAAGATGGTCATTCCAGCATGAGAGGATTTTTATGTGGGCTGGAAATCGAGCCTATTGCCCTCAACCTCTCCTCCAGCTATTGAGTGTGAACAAAGGGGAGGAGGCTCAACTAGAAGGTCAAATTTTGCACTGACCTCCACCCACCATTTTGGTTCCCCGATGCTGTTGGCAGCTGGCAGAAGAAGGTTGCAGGACTGCTCGGGTTCACTCCAGGCACCAAAGAGTAAGTTAGAGGCTCCAGGACTGGAAGAGAGCACAGGTATATTTTATTCTTTCCATTTGTCACCCCACCTCCTTTAGCCTGCCTTGTGTATTTCTCATTCACAGCCAACCATACGGCCTTACACGGGAAAGTATCAACCTGCAGATTACGTAAAAGGGAGGCTGATGGATTAGTAGGTGCCCTATTAGTACTGGCAAATGTGGAGCACATTGTCACATTACAGGGAGTCCCAGAGAGCTTTCTCCCCCTCATGGTTGAAAACTGGCCGTGAACTACTGACTTCACATGACAATGAACTATTAGATCATCTAATCATTTTTCCAGGTCAAGACAAGACCATCCATGCTGTATTTCTCTGTACTCTGTCTAGCACAAGTACTTTCATCGAAAAGCCTTGCATTTCTCTCCGTGGGGGATTGAGCCCTACAACCCGCGTGCCAGAGGACCTACACATCACTCTGCTAATGAAGCGATTAACTTAAAAAGAGCTTTGAAGCAGAGTCAACACGGCATTTGGCATGGTATGCTCCCAGATGCCAATATGATAAGGGCATTGTGTATTTGAGTACCAGTGAACTAGTATGTTCCAGTTTTGCAACCTTACAAAAGAAAAAGAAAGAAAGAAAGAACGAAAAATAGAGGCTGTGCTGTGACCTTCTCAGTGAAACCCCCAGACAGAGCTGGGGTGAAATGATACAGCCTACTCCTCTTGTGTTTTGATTTTTCTAATTAGCTGTAAGTTACATGATATGTATTGAATCAAAGATGTGGTGTAACACAGATGACAAGGCCAGTTATTTCATGATAGGAGGTGCAAATAAAACTCATTTTGAACAGATGCAACATCAAAGCACATTGTTCCTGCTCAGTTTTGTTCTCTATGCCAAGTGACTGTGAAAAATCGATGCCTTTTACATCACTAAAAGGTATAAAAATTATAATTGTGTTGCAGGGGGTGTGTATGGTAAGGCTGGAATAGCTATAGTGGAGAAGAAATTCTGTGGCCGTTCCTTGAAAACAAGATAGCAGCAGCACATACCACTCTAGCTAAAGCAGCAGTATCCAGTGGAGATAATGAACAGACATTTTAAAAGAGTACTCATGACAAAACTGCTCAAATTCACTCTAACAAATAACCAAATACGTCAGAATATTTGATGCACAAAGACTGTCATATGTCAAGCTACCATCAGCTTTGTCAAGTATTTCAACTATACTTTGTACTTCGTCGAAGTACTTTGTCAAGATACTTAGACTTTTATGACTGCTGCGTCAATACACTGTTATCTAACTGGAAAGGGAAAAACTGGACCTCAGATTTCCCCGAGAAGCTCCAGTGGGTTCATTGGTAAGATTATGTATGAACATGAGGATAATATTTCATCCACTATCTTTAAAAAGGACTACTCATTTTAGGGAACTGGATCCAAAACTACAATAACATTTGGGTACCTAATTCTCAGGCATGCAATTCCCATGGATCAGTGTTCCAGTTATGAGGGCAAAATTTTTACTTTGAGATAAAAGCATGGAGCACCAAACAGCTCTGAAGAGGTTTCACATGCTAAGTTGTCACCTAGTTTCATAACCAGCTTGTATTTTCTATATTTTTGCATCCATGAGTTATCTCTCATCTGATATTTAAACTGTAAGCTCCGTATGCCATCCTTTTATAAGGCACCTAGAACAACAGAACCCTGCGGTCTGACAGAAATTGTCAGTGCTACTCCCATACGAGTCATAAATAATAATAACTATGAATACAACTGTGATTTTGTGTACAAGGATGCCTAGAGGAGCCATTCAAGTAACTCTCAAACCGATCATCAAGGGGTTTGGTTTTCCATTGCCTTGAGACATTTGTCCCTGAGCACAGAGAGGCTATTGTCATTGTGAAGCTTTACCAGAACCAGACAATAGCCTTTCACACCCTTTGGATGGCAATGAAAGACTCAAGACAATGGAAAAGCAAGACCTTCACTGTGGAATGGTCTGCAGTCCTTGAGAGGGCACCCACTAGTATGAAGGCAGACTATTTCACTTGAAGAAAATGAAACAACAGAAGAAACTTTTCCAAAAATTGGTCTGAACTCTTTCTTGGTGACAGCTGTTGGCTTATTTTTAAGAGTTTGTTTTTCCCTCTTTTTGAGACAGCAACTATTCCTCTCATCTTCTGAGCTGAGGCTTCTTTCCAGAAATGAGATCCACTCACACTACTCTTAGCTCAGGGCTGTTTGATACTATGATTAACAGCTGAGTGAGAGAAGGCAGGTTTCAATCTCTACTACAGGTGTGTTGTCCATATTTTTCTGACAAAGGGTAGCAGGGCAATGTGGTCCCTTCACAGAGAATAGACGTCATCCTCAGTATCAATACCCGCAGAATGCTAAGGTGCTGTCTCCCAGGTCGCTGGTAGCATCTGCTGGGGCTTCAGTCTCTGGCAATGGAGAATCTTCCCACAATTTCAAGATTTCCTATCCTGAAACTGGAAGTGCATGCCAAAACGTCTAAGAAGCTCACATTATGTTTTGGGATGCAGGCAGCTGCATTGGGATGCACACGTATTCACTGTACTTGTCAGAACAGAGCTGCCTGTGTGTAAGTGTACATGCATTTTTTGCTTTGCGTCAAAAGCAGTCGAGGCAGGAACATCAGGCCCCGAGTCTTTTTGGGGTGGGAAGAAAAAGGTTAGTGTTCCAGGTGGAAATGTGGCTGAATTTCACCCAAAGCCATTGGACAATGGCATTAATCTTCTTCTAGTATGGCAGTAGAAAGGAACTGAGGATCAGGAAAAGACCTATCTGTACACATGAACATAATCTAAGCAGAAACTAGGAAAAAAATCCCTATCGTCATAATAGTGACTACCCTCAAGTCCTAATTCCAGGAGCCATTCTTTGTGCTGGTTAGAGGTCAGGAGCAGCTAGAAGGTTTATCATCCTATCACCCTCAACCCTCTTCTTCTTTCTCTTTCCTGGTACAGATGTTGGTCTTAGTGGTGGAACTGCAAGCAAGGAGAATGCAGCTGTAACTCCTATAACAGCACAGCCTTCATTGCTGACAACACCTGAGCCATGGCACCTTTTGGTGACTCAAACACCAGACAAGGAAAAAGCCAAAGAGGGTGACACTGTGGTCTTAAATTGCCACTTTAACAGTCCACGACATCCCTCCTTGACTGACCTGATGGTGAAGTGGTACAAAGAAGATGAAAAGGGGCAGGTGGACCTGCTAGGACACAATGTGACCGTCTTGCCAAGTAACTCCAGGGTTTTCATGAGTGGAGACTTGTCCCACGGGGATGCCTCCATAGTGATCTTCAATGTGACAACCAGTGACCATGGTATTTACTTCTGTGAGGTTACACTTCCAGACGGGAAGGTGGTGACAGGAGATGGTACAAAGCTCAAGATCAGGAGGGCTCTGGGTAATATTTGATGTTATTTACTTCTTTTCTCCCTCTTTCTCCTCCAAAGCTGGTCTACATGCTTGCAGAAAGAGGGAAGTTGGCCTGTTTGGCCTCTAGCAGGTAGGGCCTGGTGTCACGAAGTGTAATTGTTCTATAGCATTTCTCATTGTTTTCATTAGGCCAGCTAATTTTGATTGGCTTGCCTCTATAAACAGTCACACAGGTATAATTATAAGGAGGGGCATTTACAATCAAAAAAAGAAGGAATAATTTTATCACTAAATTCAAAGTCAGTGCCAAGAATGAAACAGTCAGACAAGTTCTCTTGTACTCACAGCTCTGTTTGGCAGAACCCCCATGAGTGACATGTGTCAACATACCATCCTGGGGAACAGCTCCAAACTCCTTTTTTTTGACATTATTTCTCTCCAATCCACTGACTTGCATATTCATTCCTTAACTCTGGATGGCATAAGTAATCCCACAATAAACATGAGGATCACATTATATCATTGCTGCTTAACTTCATTCACATTAAAATCAAAGTAGCATTAAAAGTGCCATGCTATGTTTTCTTAGCCTCACAAATAGACACTAGGCATATTAAGTAAGGAGATAACTTGTTTTGCCTTTATCAGCTGGAAATGTCAAAGCAGCTTTCCTTTTTATGTAGGCTAAATGCATTCCAGTCCCAACAAATCAACATATCAGAAGGTTTATTATCTTATTATCTAATTAACAAAAAATAGCACCTTCTGTGTCCAGAGTAAATTATGCATTTGCCATTTCCCCCTTATTCATTACCAAAGCTTCTAGCTCACCGAGATTCACTAAGACTTTGCCCTTTTGAGCCTGAGTTCTTCCCTTAACTAATTTTTATAGAACTACTCAATTTAAACTGTAGCCCTAACAAGGCAAGAAAACCATGCCCCCTGCGAGGGCTTGGTCATGTGTCTGATGAGGTCTCCCGTTGGCTTGATATCATAGTCTCAGTAGCGCAGGTTACTCTTGGCAATGTCTGCACCCTGGCTGGTGTAATTGCCTTTCTATGTTCCCAAGAAGATTAAATATATCATTTCTGCACTATGCCTGAATTAAAGGGACAAGAGAATATGAGAAATATAGTTCATAAAGAAATGTTACATGTCACAAATCCAGACTGTTCAAAAACTTACCTGAAATTAAAAGGAGAAATTAGCTGGCTCTGTTAACTTGTCCATTACAGGAAGCAAATGACATATATTTTGAACGAAGGTAAGTAATGGTTCTACAGCACCTTCATTGCCCTCACTTTCCTGATGAAAGGAGCAGCCCCACAAATGGATTTAAGCTACAGGATACCTCCCTGTATGCAGGAGGGGGTGGTGGTGGTTTTTTTAATGATGACCTACAGCTGGTTTACTGGTGAGCTGCTGGATGTCTATCCATTTGGCTAGGTAGCACAGAGTAGCAGCTACTCCTGCAAATGGGTGGCCTGATGCTTGGTAATGTGTGTGAATATGGTAGCAAACAAAGCTGTCCAAATTTTCTAGTGAAGCTTAAATACAACCACACAGACATACGTAATGAATGCCCAATTGTGCTGTACTTGTAGATAAAACTGGAAGGCTTTTTAACCATTCTTTTATTACCCTTCCTGGGTGAGTCACATGGCAAAACAACTACCATGAGCATGAGGCAGTCACTTAAAATCTGATCAGATCAGTCTTGCACCATTGCCCAGACAGTTCCCTCTTTCTAGAGACACTCCTACTCTGGCAGCCTTGACGCTACAGGACAGATGCTCTCCGTGCTGCATCCCATAACCCTTGTAACAGTCCATCCTATTGTGCTCACCTGACCAAAGGCTCTTCCTGAATCATCCTTCAGTTCTGACAAATTAAAAAGCCAGAATGCTGACATGCTCTTACCTCAAAGAAAATGGAATTATCCCATCTCTGCCATGCAACAGTCCCAAAGAGCATCAAATCATAGAAAGGACTTCAGTGGAGCTCTGCCCGTCCTCTGGTGCTGTCTCCTTTGGAGGTAGACCGGGAGACTGATGACTTTCTCAAAATTGTCAAAGTATTTTTTTCCATTTGAAAATAAAACATACAGGCATGAGTCCCGTTAAGTCAGGCAGCAGCATCTTTTGCCATCCCAACAGCATCCAGCTGTTAAGGGAGATTGTGAGGGAGACGGGGTTGTCCTATCCCTAAATCCCCAGAAACCATAGCACCTTCCTACAAAGGAATGAAAAAAATCAATAACTCTGTAGTGCAATACACTCTCTCCCATGTACAAGCCCATGATTTCATGTCAGACAAGACATCGGCATAATCGATATCATAGTAAGTAGCTTCCTCTGCAGCCACTGCAGAAAACGTGCTGGCTGCGTTGCATATACTTGCCCGGACGACATCTTATGTTACTCTCACTACCTTCCCTTCTCCCCCAGGCTTGTTTGGTATAGAAGAATCCATTGGAACCATCATTGGGGTTGTGGCGGCTGGTATCGGAGGTGTAGTCGTTCTGATCATTGTTTTAACCCCAAAGCTGAGGAGGTGCATCCTCTGCATGAGACAAGGCCCTCGCCAAGGTAAGGAACACAAAGCAAAATCTGTAATCCCTTGCTAGAAAGGTGAACCCAATTGCCTATTTCCAAAGGTACCCTTTTTTAACTTAAAGAGGAATTAGCCATTTGCTTACCTCTGGTCAGACAAGGCATCTGGTTCAGGAAATAAGCAGTGTGGATGGAACTCTAAGAGGGCTGGCTCTATATTCCACCTCTTTTTCAAATAGTTCTTTGTTTATGTTGGGTAGAGCTTCATGCGTGGGCCTAACGAGTTACTTGTAAACAAAACAATAGGATCTTCTTTAATTGCCACTTTTGGCAAACAGTTGTTCAATGAGGTGATGGTTCTTCTTTTAACTAAGTCCTGGGTCTCCTTCGGTTGTTTTAGGTTTATGCTGAAGGATGGTTCTTCCTCCCACCAACTACATGCTTACATCTATATTCTTGTAATGCTCATGTACAGAAAGCCTATGATGGCCTAAGTGAATGTTTGAGGTGTGGTTTGTAAAGCCCAGTAATATCTTTTATTAGATCAGCTGATCAGGTTGGGAAAACTAGACGTTTTCGTCATGCATGAGCCAAAGAAATGACATGAGAAGAGGTTGGTGTACCCGAAAGCTCGCCTGTTTGTTCCAGCTCTGTCAGCTGGTCTCATTAGAGTAGTCTGACACTGAAGGCTGGATTTTGAAACAAGCTTAGTTCGCATTTTCTGCAACCCAAGATGTGGTCTTCATTTCAGACCGAGCTCAGCTGACTTTTTGCTTTCAGTGGGGAGCCGTGTGATTTGCACCTCTTCTCCTGGCACTCAAAAATCTTGCTCGGCCTGCTGAAAAAAACCCCATCCCTGAAGGGATGAAGGGAAGAGCTGGTCCTGCCGTTCACTGGAGCGCTGCCGCCACCTGATGGCCAGCGTGGCGGGGACAGCGACACGGCCGGGAGCTCTGCCCCTGCTTGCCGGGGGGGGTCTTCCAGCCCTTGCTGAGAAGCGCACCCGCATCCCGAGGCTGATGCTGCCCACACAGCATCATCCCTTTGCAAATACTCTGCATGAACAGAGTTCACATCTTCTTTACTTGCCAGAAAGCCTTGGAAGACTTTATTGTGTTGTACTAACTCGGTATCACTCAATCGCTCTCTCTCCTTTCCTTCTTGCTCAGCGTAGCTTGAGGTGCAGCATTACAGGAGCTGCTGGAAGATGCAAAGCCTACAGGTGGAACAGCTTCTGATGCCCTGTAAGCCAAAAATGGAGCTCTAGATGGAATAAAAGCTTTTGCCTCAGTACATGTTGTCTTTGGCGTTCTTGTTAGTCTGTTTCTTTTTCCTGCAGCTTTGAGAGCCACAGTGGCATATTCAGCATCCTCCTGCAGCGAGGAGCAAACCAGCCTTTTGTAAAGAAAGTTGTATTATCACCTGCCAAAACCCCACTTAGTCTGGCCACATATCTCTGACTCTAGACTCTGATGAGGTACCTTGGGTCTTTCCCTGCCATTACTTTTTGTTTTAAAGGTGGTACTCCAAGGTTGGTAGCTGTGCTTCAGAAGAGACAGAAGGAGCCTGACCTACCCAGGCCCCCCAGCTCCCCAGCTGCCAACAGCTACCTGAGGAAATGGAATGTGTTGCTCCTGGGGATGCAACAGTGGCTCCCGACTGTCTGCACCTCTCAGTATAGAGGCTCTTGTCCTGTTGGCTTGCTCCAGCCTACAGGCTTGTAACGAAGAGGCAAAGAAGGTCCACTTGAACATAGCTACCCCTGCCTGAAAGAATGGGATCTTGTTTTACTCTTGCCAGAAGGAAATGTATCAATATAAGCCTCTAATACCCTTAAAAAAAAAGGAGAGATTAAAGATTTGCTTACATGACTAATGTTATCCACAGCCCCAGTTTCCTGACATGACAGTAGCTGGTTCCTAGGTGGTCAGTGACTGGGGGATATAACAATACCTGTATAGGAGAGCAGCATATCAGCTCTGAAGCATGTGGCAGGTAGGCAATATGTTCTTTTGCAAAGTATGGGTGTGCCATGGGTGTGCGTAAAAGTCAGAAACCCTTGCTGGCCTTGCAACAGCAATAGCCTGGTGTAACTCTGCTTACCTTTGAATGTGCCTCAGAAGTGTCCCCAGTGCTGTGAGGGAGGAACATGAGGGATAAGACAGCTGGCTATACAAGCTAAGAAACACACACACACACCCCCAAGAAAGGATGGAGCCCTCCCCTGGGCCAGACTCTGCTTTTCCTTTTGGTAGGAAGCAGAACTACTCCGAGCACAAATAAGGAATAAGGAGGCATCCTTCCTCTTTGATGCCCCCACTCCTCCTGCAGGTCCAGGAAAATAAAGTGGGTCACTTTACTTCCAGACTGGCACGCCTTGGGTCTTCAAAGGCCAGTGTGTCTTTTCACAGAGATGGATTTTTTCTTTTTTTTTTTTACAAACCAGTCCAGCAGAAGTCCCTACATATTTTCCAGATCATGTGCAAATGTGTGGGAGCTGAAGGTCAGGCAATGTGAAAGGACAAAAAGGCCATTTGGTGATGGGTAATGTGCTCTCACTGCAATGCAGACCGAACCCTCTGTTTCTGCAAAAGCAGCGATCAGAGCAGGATCTTATCCTTACTTCTTCAGCATACATTTTACCCTGTCTCTCCTCCCCATAAACCTTGGCCTGATAGAAATTCTCTCACACCATTGTTAGCTCTGGTAGAAGAGGGAAAATTTTATTCCGGCACCTTCAGGTTCAAAGGGTTAGAAGAAAGGTCCTAAAAAGACTATTCTGCCCCCCCATATCTGAAATGGCAGGTGGGATGAGTCTGTCCACATAAAAAGTCTGGCCAGAGGATGAAGTGTGAGTTGTACGGGGCTGCTCCCCAACACTTGGCTGCTTCTTGGTCACACAGGCACACCATTTTTTCACATTGGTCTGTCAGGTTATCTGCAAAAGAAAATGTGAGTGGAGGATGAAAGATTCTGTATTGGACGAAGGCAAGAAACAGTTTTAAGAGGAACAATTCCCTAATAAAGCAATTCTTAGGGAACAGAGGCTGTGGGAGCAGGAAGAGAGAAGGACCAACATGTTGTGTTGTGTGTGGATCTGACCCTCCCCTCTCCTGTCTCTGTCAACAGGTTTGACCTTAACTGTGACCAAGAGCATCAGAAAGTAGCAGCTAAATGTAAATTGACAATACTTATTAAAATTTGCCCAGCACAGAGCGCTCCCTGCTTCTAGAGCTGTGTGAATAATGGGTGTTTAGTTCAGTGGCCGAAGATAAAGAAGAAAATTATTTTAGCTTAGCCTGAGCTAAAAATATTCCATTTTCCCTCAGTCAGTCAACTTCCCTTTTAACTCCTCCCTCTGCAAATCAGACCAATTTCAAAGAAAAAATGCTGCTTTGAAAGGAAGAGTCTCCTGGAGGGACATTCGGAAACCTGAGTGTATAGAAGCACCCACTGGGCACCATTCACTCGTGCTCTGTGAGTTCCTCTTACATCTCTCTGATCACGGCAGAGGAGCCAAGGAACTCTGCAGCAGGGTCAGGTGCTTGATTTTTATGAGTCAGCAGCTAACGAAGCTGATCAAAATCATACGTATGGAACAATTTATGATGCAATTATGTGACTACATGACTAGGTAAGGACCATAAGGAACATCAAAGCAACTAGCTCAGGTGGCTAACTTGCAAATGACTGATTTGGGGTTAATGAACCCCATCCCAACTATAGGTGGCTTAAATGCAGCTGTTGGGCTAATATTATTTCGAAGCACAGTGCCTTGTTTATTTGAGGCTGCCTCTATAGATTATCTAACACCCACCAAACCCCGCACTAGGCAAAATTTAAAGTGAGACTTCATGCCAGTGCACATGGGCTTTGCTCCAAAACCAACTGCAAAGAGTACTGGGGTCTTTCCAGATTTCACTGGACTTTAATGGATCAACGCTGTATCTGATAAATAAGAAAAGCCCATATTTCTTAAGCTTTTCTGAAGAGAATCACATGTTTACCGGTAAAAAGTGTTTCAAGGGTCACACCGATGAGGACTCAGCACTAAGTCCATTTTTTTCTTAGCTACCAGTCCTGCCTGATTTTCTCCTTGCCCTCTGCTCCTTGAGTTCTTCCTGTGCCATGCCAACCACTGTCAGTCTAATGTGAGTACAAGAGTCTGGCTTGGCAGTCATTTCTGTTAGAGCAGAATGATTTTTTTTGACCAGCCCCCACAACCTACAGCCTTTTCTATACTCCAGATATTCATTGAATGGAATTGGCCTACACGTGATGGCATATCTGGACTCAAAAATATGGTTTTGCCATTTTTTTTCATTCCATGAACAAAACTGCCTAACAGCAGCAAAAGGAGAAGTCCCAGGTAAAATGAGTTTCTGTTTAATATACCCGAAAATATCTGTGTTTATGATACAGTGCCAGGCAGCAGGCATTTACTTCCTCTTGCGTAGGAAAGGACAGTGCAAGCAGATCTGCTTCTAATGTTTCTGGACATCATTACCCTAGGCCCAGCAAGCATGCCTGGAAATTTAATTCTTCATCCTTTTGTTTGAATGGGATCAGACATTATATCTTCACACCTCAGTAAAATCTGCTGTGCTGTAGCCTGGGGTAGGAAATTTGCCTTCAGAATGCATTTCTATTGTTCCTCCCCATGGGGGATGCCAGGGGAAGTGAAGCCTGCCGAGGGCTTGAGGAGAACAGTTGGTGGATGCTTCTCAGGCCTTGCCTGGGCATCAGTTAAGGAATTAATGGCATTTGTTTAACTAATGCTTGTTAGCCAGGTTGGAGCAACTGCAGGCCAGCGCACTCTTATGGGACATACTTTGCACGTCTCATGGACTCGATGATACGTCTCACATCCGCAGCTAGGATTGTTCCTTCACAGCAAAAAGAAACAGGATTTTTTTTCTCATATAAAAATAGCTAGCAGAAAATATCAGCCAGCTGTGGAAATATGGGTAAGTGGGAGGGAGAACCGTTGGAAATTAAAGCAATGCATTCCTTAGCCAGCACTTTGTATTTAATAGGTTGTTCTGGCACTTGGAAAAAAGCAACTGCAGATGTGTTGTGCCACATCCTGTATCTGCTGGCACATTTTCAGCTGCTGGAGAGGCTGAGGATCGCACCAGTAGAATATGGTCTTCTGACAAGGCAGAAATAGTCTTCTAACGTTCAAGCAAGTAGCTTTGATGCTATGGGGACAAGTTTTACTCTCGCATGTTTCTTTTCAAACTTTTGAAGTGTTCTACAATGGATTTTACCATCAGGGACATTTTGGAGACTTAGAAGTGACAAATTCTAAGACTCAAGTCATCTGGTGTATGTCAAAACAAACTTGTGCAAGCCACTGACGGGCTGTGACTGTGCAATTCAAGACCTTCTTGACTGGGTACCAACTGTAGAGCTGAGCACAGGCTACACTTGCTGTATGTCTGTGGTGCTCGAGAGCATTCAATTCTGCAAGATTCAAAATCCCTGCTGGAGCCCTAGGGCTTTTGGCTGGAGCCCCACACGAGGCAGAGATGCAGGATGGTGCCCTATTTAACCTTTCTTGTAGCCATGCATAACAGCATGGCTCTTCTCTAGGAGTACATACTGGTAAGTAAAAAAGTGATCAGTCCTGCTGGAGGGGGTGGCAAAACTGCCACAGGAGGACCACCCCTGCAGACCATTGCACAGCTGTGGGAAGGCAACAGTGAGGAGTAGGTAATGCGGGTGGGCAGAGAGCTTCCAGAGAGGCATCTGCATCCTTGCCAAACTGAGATGGCTTGTCAGCCCCACGGCCCCCACTCCCGCTCCTCAGCCTCGGGAGGACTCAGGTTACCTGGAATGGGTGGTGCTGGGGCTCCAGCATTCCTCCCAGCTCCAGCTGGGGACTCTTGGCAAGCCTAGCGATCCAGGCAAGGGATGGGAAGAGAGTTCAGAGGAGAATGGGCATTGCCTAAAACAGCTTTAAAATCAGCTCAGCATACACAGACCTACCTCTGAGGTCTGCAAAGTTCTTTGGTCAGCCTAGCATATGCGGAGGAGGGAGCGAAACGAACCCAACACGAGGGAGCATTTCCTTACCGCACCGCACGGTGTTCTGCTCACACACCCACTGGTACTGCTGTGCCTTGGGGTTGCAGCCTTCCTTCTCTGCCTTGTCATAGCAGCAGTCGTGCCTGTGGCAGCACCTGGGAGAGAATAAAAGGTAGAGTTTGGGCGCCCTCCAGCACCTTGCACATTTTGCGCAGGGGTGTTTACACGTACTCCAGGAGTGCTCCACTCATGCATCGCTCATGACAAGTGTTTGCCCAAGCCTGTCAGTAAATCATCTGTTGATGAACCGAGCGTCCTGGCATCTCTTTGAAAGCTCACATGGCTCAGGAGCTCATTAATGCCATTTTGCTCCCATGACCACCCTGCTTCTTCCTCCAAGCTTTTGTCCTCAGAAATGCAGGTGTGGTCAATACATGGTAATCCCACAGAAAGGGGGCTGAAGCGTTCCTATGAGGTGCGTGATCGTGGCTCACCGGCTTAGGCTTAGACCCATCTCAGAATTTGGAGTTGGGATGGTTTTTGCCTTTCTCAGCATCACCAAGCAGCTTCGTCTCTTCAGTTCACCTGGACCTGCCACGTGCTCTTTGGCCTGTCCAGTTCCTGAGGCCACAAACTCATCAGCCTCAATGGTGGGATTCATATCAGTTAACCTCAGATCCATAAATGTAAACATCTACATTTAAGGCATTGATCTGTACTGCCTTTATGCATGTCTGGGGCACAGTTCATATTGTCATACTGCAGAGAGCTAACATAGATGAAAAACATTGCATTTGAAAGTGCAATTGCTTTTCATTCACCATAGAGGGAGCTGAGGGTGACTAGCTCAGCTGATGATACCTGCCCTACAGACTAGTCAATGAGACAATTTTCACTATCGATTACTTCAGAATTTATAGGAAAACTTGACCTCACTTAAGTTTTATTCTGGTAGTTTAGTGACTCAAAATAGGCCAAGAAAAGACTCAGCACTTAGAGAGGTCCTATGCTGGACAACAAAGGTTGTTTCAGCAAGGATGCAAGGTCAGAGGCTGGAGCCAGAGAGGAGTGATCTGCATTTCCAGAAGCTGTCCCTGAAAGATCACGGGGATGCTACACAGAAACCGCTCTACTAATTGGGAAGCATTGAGGCAGGCTGATCTTAGGGGTAAATGAAGAGCAGACAGCTTTTAAAGAAGCTCTTAACTCCTTAGATGTGAATGTCTTCAAGAGGTTGATGAGCTGGCCAAAAGGGAGCATGGCTGTGCTGGCTGTCCATGGATTACCAAATCCAGTTGAAGACCTTGATTGTTATCTTCAAGGCCTGAGGCCAGTGTACCTGAAAAGCCAATAAAAGTCTGGGATCCATCATTATATCCCTCTGGAAAAGTGGAACAACCCTGCAAGAAGGATAAAGGTCCCTTGTGCAGGAAATGGGGCTTCTCCGGTGACCCGTCAGGAGCTGCCAGTACCTTACCCGAGAGCTCAGGAACATCGCGAACTTCATCACCCTCTGCTGCAGGAGGATTTTGCCCTTTTAGAAATTGGTTTACGGATACGAGGGCTGGTGGGCTGTGTGAGGTGATAAAGCCCAGGAAAAAAACCCCAGTTTTTGAAGTGCAAAGAAGATTCACCACTGACACAAATTCTAACAAAACGGCTGGAACTAGATCAGGTGAATCATGTGAAAGAGACAACAGAATCAGATCAGTCAGATCAAATTCAGCCTTCAAGTAACCCCTGTGATTACACGCAGGCTGAATTTAGTCCAGTGTGCTTTCCCTACTGATTGAGCTCCCTATTTAGTAGTTAAAGTAGCAATTTCATCCCACAGATGAGTATGCAAACTAAATGCCATTTTTTTTGGCTTGCAAAGATGAAACCTGTGTGATGATTACAACCAGACTACTCACTGCATTGTGAAACCTAGAAATGTAAGTTAGCAGTGGCGGGCTAGTGTCACCCTCCATGCCGCCTCCACAAAGGACTTCAGAATGGGAATAAGCCCTATGGGATATACATAGCTAGAAGTTTTCCCACAAAGAGTTACAGCAGTTGCTGTAATTGAGAAGAGCTTATTCAGCCCAATTGGTTCTGTTGGATGTGACTGTAGTAACAGGCTGTGGGTCAGATCTTTGTTGGTCCGGTAACACCTTACTCCCGGGCTTGTCCTGAAGAGGTTGGAAGTGAAAGGAGAGAAGAATTTGCAGCCTTGTGGAAACTGTGAGTCTCAGCTTTCTCCAACATTTGAGTCCCTATGCGATGTGTCATATGATAGGACAGGGATGGACTACGGCACTGAGCTACAACTGGGGCATGTGTCATCTGGAGGAGTTGCTGTAGCCCAGGGCACCCTGGCTAACATACCTGAAGCTGCAGCACAGCCTCATCCATCCTCAGGGGGATGATAGATAGCAGAGCAGGCCCGTCATTGGTGTCTTGTATATGGGACACAGAGCACAAGAGACCATGGTGGAGAGCCACGGATCAGGCTGAACTGAGGCGGAGTGCCAGCTGTAGAAATTGTAGGGTTTGTGAGGTCTGAGGAGTGAATCAGTAGTCGAATTTGTAAAGTTGGTGTCAGCGATGGAGGAGTGTGGGGAGGAGGAACAATGTGGAGGTAGACGAGCAAAGGGAGGAGTTAGGAGCCGCTGTGCCAAGGGAATGAAATTGCTCTTCATGCAGAGCTAGAGAAGATGAACAGAAAAAGAGGTAGGAGAAGTGAGAACAGATCTTGGAGGGAGCAAAAGGCGGTCTGTGAATCAGGCAAGGACAAGCAAATGAGCACTAGAGAGGTGTGCTATCTAGCTGTGAGAACTCACTGCTTCTTATCTGGCTTGGCAAAATCAGGGGGATTGCATAAATTCTGCAGGACCACAGGATCTGGGGCACAATTCTGCTTCACCTTACACCAGTTCCTCCTGATGATACCCATAACTGCAGCAGGATGACGTGTGGCTTACACCAACACAAAGAAAGAAGACTTTGGCTCATATTTTACAAACATCTCTTTCAGATGCGCTGAAAGAACTTCCAGGGAATGAAGAGTGAGGAAACCTATCATTGTCTTTTGCCACCTTCAGATGGTCCACTCCTGTCTGGAAATGCCCTTTCCTGCACCTGGGTCAGAGGTGGTGTTAAGCTTTTAATAACCTGCTAACACTCGGTTAGACCAACGCGAACAGAGTCAGCCAACACTATGGCAGAGCACTGGTCAACAGGTATGGAAAACAAACACAACTGTGTCATCTAGTTAGTAAGCAACCTACTCATCACGTCTGGGCTATGAGACAGCCCTAATGGCTACAGACAGCTCTGGCTGGCCCGCAGGGATCAGCTGGCCAGACCCCTGCTGCTGAGCAAATGCCGTTAAGGTAAGAATTTGTCAGGTTGTGTTTGTCACGTTAACAGCACTGTCACCACTGTGTGTCCTTTTGTTTTGCTTTAACTCAGCAACTGAAGTGAAATCTTACTCTTCTCTATGAGTTTGCCAGGACTTAGGTGAGCCATATATGCCACCCTGCCTTTCACAGCATTTGGTGTTTTCAGGGAGATGCTGAGCACTTTCAGGTCCTGCTTTACGAAATGGGTGCTGCAGAAAGGGGAAGGGGAAACGGATCTATTGACTTCATGCGGAAGAGATGCCATTATGTCTTGAAGTGATGGGACTGTGAGAGTGGAACAAAAGGGAAAAGGTAATTACTGACCAGGCACATCAAAGTCAGTGGGTGGAATAAACCTTATAAAAGGATTACCCACACGATGGCTTTTTTTCTTTTCCCACAAAAGAGAGGTGCTTAGAAGCACTCTAGGCCTGTCTAGACAGATTGACTGAATTACTCACAAGAAAATTACTCCTTTTGTAAGGGTCTCAGTAACAAACCTAGAAGTGTCAAGGCAGTGGGTAATTTCAAACAGAGTTTGTCACTCATGGCCAGTAGTTTCACCACTCTGCTTCTTTCTTTTTTAGAATGGCAAATATGGAAAATAATGTGGTCACTTTGACAGGCATGGGGTACTCAACCACACTGATTTTTGCAGTAGTTCTCAGTAACAGATATCAGAAGATTCCTCTAGCAAACATAAAATGGAAATTTTTAGGGCTAAATCTAGTAGGGCATTGCCCATTCTTCCTAGCTAAGAACCTAACTAAAAACCTTTCTGGGTTTTTTTTTTTTTTTTCAGCCAAGCATCGCAGCTAAGGAATAATAATGAATGCACTTAAAGGATCAAGCTTCCTTTTTACAAACTATCTGGTATTTTGAGGCATTTCCAGTTGCAGAGTCTCATTTTCTGCCATTAGAATAAAATCCATATCCCATGGAAATCAAATGGCAGGAGAAACACCGGCTGATGAACACGTGGCCATATTTTATTCTCTCTCTCTGTTTTTCAGGAGTGCTGACCACTTGCATCTCCCAGCCTCGCCTAAACTTGGGGGTCACCCAACCTCTACGGAAAACAGCTTTTAGGTGACTCTGCTCAGCCCTTCAGTAAAAGAAGTACTCCTGATTAGTGAAGTCGTGTTTTACTTTAAAGCCTGATTATGAGAGCTGGTAAAGGGCTAACAAAAATAATACACATCTTACAGACACTGCTGTAGATGGTGATAAGCAGGTCAAGAAATATTACAGAAAATTAAAAGAAACCTCTACACCTGAAAGCTATGACACTTTGTAGGCAGTTACTCATCACTTGTAAGTCCCATATTGACTGTTTCATAGATGAAATGTTTCATAGATACAAACCAGGGACGTGATGAGAGGGGCTTTGGGAATGAAAAGTCTCGCTGCATCGATGAAGGGACACCTGCTCTTTCATGCCCACAGAGGAGTTGGTCTTTAACCTTGGCATCTTTTCTTCCTTTTTTTCCCTTTTTCTGTCCTGCCAATTCAGGAAAGTTTGATTTTGTAGCAATATGTGAAATGTCTCCAACAGCTGGGTATTCTGGAAAGCTCGGTTTCCTTCCCAGTGAGCTACACACTGCCTTCACCCCTGCTAAAAGCAGCACTTGCTTACGGGTAACACCTGGCCTGTTGACTATAGATAAACAGATAGACTTTTGTGCTCCATCTTTGCGATTTCAAACCAGACAAGGTTGCAAATAACGGGGTCAGAGCATACAAGAGTCCACCACGCTCAAGATTTGCATGTATGCTGATCGCAAAGTACAAGAAAGAAACCTTTGATTGCAACACCTCCTAGACTCATTGCTTTTAGCCTCAGGAATAACAAGCACAGCATCTTCCCCACTAACAAAGAAAAGGGGAAATAACAGCATGCTCTCCTTTGTTGTTGTTCTTCCTGGATTCAGCGTGAACTAACAGGCAATGAGGGCAACAGGTTTGGTTACTCCTTGCAATGATCTGGGTTTCTTCCAGAGGATAAACAGTGATATTCCCATCACTGCCATTTTCAGGACCAGGGTGAAATAACCCTCCAAATACCTTGATCACTCCCCTTTTTTTCAGGCAGGGCTTGCTCTCTATGAATAACTATGCAGCTATTTCAGGAAATCATATCCTGGTTTCTCCTTTGCCCTCCACTCCACATAGTACAAGGTCCCAAGAGCTTTGGTCTCATTTAGAAGGTGGCTAAACCCTCATTCAAGCCCCCAAGTGATACGTGGGTCCTCACTCACAATTCCCCAGTGCTGTTCATATATATTAAGTTCCCTCTCCACAAGGCAGCAACGAATCCGTGGAGTCACAGTAGTACAAACAGGAAAAAGTGGGGAGGTCTGCATTGCTTCTGGACACATAGTTGAAGTTCTTCTTACCAGTCTGTTTTATCTTTAGGCCAGCCTTGTCCTCCCAGTCCACAGTAGCATCCGTAGCCAATATATGCCAAGGGAGACCGTCCTGTGCCACACGATATAGCTCCTGCCAATTCAATGATTCCTCGGGTGTGCAGTGAATGGGATTTTCCCAGACCACCTTTCCAAACTGCAAAGACAGGACATGGCTACAAACAAGGATTAAACATGCCTGACACTGATCTTCTTAAAGTCCTTAAAGGGGGAATTTTGGTTTTGACTGGTTGGTTGGGCGCAGCCTTGACAATCTAATTAACCGTTACATTCAGCCTGCAAAGGGGTCTCTGCAGGGGCCTTACCTGAGGGCTGGGATAACCAGGAGGCAGATGCAGAAATACCCAAGCAGGCTATTTCTGCAGAGGGAGCTCAATTCAAGCAAGACTTACTAGCTCTGGTGCGCTAGCGTGTGATTGCAGCTTTATTGCACCTGGGAGCAGTGTGCCCAGTTTTGCACATCACGGAGCCCAAGCTGTTAAGCTTTGCAGGGCCTGTGCCAGCACCATGCAGAGCCAGCTGGGCTTCACTGCACCCCAGAGCTCACGAGCCTGGGAAAGCTCACCAGCTAGGCTGTGGTCCCAAGTGGGACGTGAAGCAGCAGAGGACAAGCACACAGCCAGACCTAACCTGGGCTCTGCAGAGAAAAATGAGGTTTCTATGTTGCCCAAGATGTCCTATATTATCCAAGTTTCCCCTACTATTCTGGATATTTTAACCCATTCTCCACATGGCAAAAAGCTGACAGTGCTATTAATTTGCGTAGAGGGACAGCTCCAAGTCCCTGAGCCTGTAAGGTATGCTTTGTCAAGGACAGAGTGCCTGTGTTAGCCAAGGTGTACGTATATCAGCTTTCTTTTGAGCATTTGGGACTGCTGGCAACACTTACATCCGCTTCTGTTATTACGTTCCATTTAAGTCATAACATCAGGTTGGCTGCATTAATTGGGATAAAAAAAAAAAAGGAGCTCAGTGTCAGCTGAAGTGTGTGGATGGCCACCCAAACCGGTGTGGAGTTTCTTGAGTTAAAAGTCTTTCAAACAGTGTTGTGATTTCACATGTTAATTTGCAACTTTTTTAGAAACCACAGGCTCTACCTTGCAGTAACTGTTACAGAAACCAAGAGTACCCTGCCCCTAGTACTCAAACTACTGCGATGCTCTGCTGCAGATGTTGATGCTTATCATGTTAACGATAGCAACAGCGACAGATAGGAGTATTCATTGCCTGGGTTTACCGTGAAGGACCAAGTGCACTTTGCACTGCTCTATTGCGCATGACAAAGCTACTCACCGGTAGCATCAAACCCCCCAGACCGACTGCCTAACCCATCCGCTCGTCCCACCCGTGCACAGCCACTCGGAAAAGAAGAGCCTGCTGAAACGGGGGACTTTGCAGCACACCTGGATGGAGAGGGAGGTGATGCCTGGGAGCTGGGAACTCGCCACCGAAGTTGCTTTGCCTCCTGCCCCCGGCTACTGCAGCACGCTTGACCTCTTCAAAGTGCTGTGCAAACACAGACTAATTAATCCCCTAAACCACCGGAGGACTCAATACTATTATTAAAACAGTTGCTTTCCTTTTAAAACCTAGCCTCTAATCCCCTTGCTTGGGCCTCTCCCCACATCTCCTGGGCTGGCTCGCTCTCCTGGCCTGATCCAAACCCCAGCAAGGACAAGGAGGGTCTCTCCCCATGGAAGGACAAGGCAAGGCTTTGCTCCCTCTCTGCAGCCTGAGCCCCCAGCAGGAACAAGCCTGCCCTCCACCATTTTCACACCCGCGATCGGCACCTCGGGCTGTCCTGGTGCGAGGTTTTGTACAACCTCCTTATGCTTCCTGGGGCATTCCTCGGGGATTAAATGCACATTCCTGAAAAAGTAACCACGCCACTCACCTAAACACTACTTGAGTGTTCAGTTTTCGTGCTAAAAACACATTAGCCGGGTGTTATTCGAAACTAAAGAGACGACCTATTTCCCTTGCCTAAACAGCGCAGCTCCAGAGTTAAAAAGGTGCTCAGCTCTCAGGCACCCCAGGGGAAATCACAAGCAGTGAGCTGCTCTGGATTTTGGGTTAAAAATCGTGCTTTTTCAACCTGTTGCAGTTTGCAGACTCTGAAGATATTCCAATGGAGACAAAAACTTCTTTGTAGGCATTCAGGCCTCCTGATGAGCAGCTTGCATTTTTTTTTGAGCAGTCTTTCGCTGACCTCTTAAGCCGGGACTGCTGGACTTGGTCTGTTGGCTGTTGGCTGAAAACAGCCGAGACTGGTGTAAGGTAACTGCACCTCACCCAGAAGAAGAAAGGCCATTCTTCTTTTGGGGATATCTCTGAGGATCAAGGAACTGTAATTACAGCGCGGAGCAGCTCATGGAATTGGAGAGAAAGCCCCAAAGGGAATTGAGTCCAAAAGACTCAATTAGTGCGCTTAGGGCTACGTGCTCTGCAAGAGCTTGAAATAACGTGGGCATCCAGGCAGCCTCTGATGTTCCTGTTTCATTCTTGGAAAGCTGGCTGGGTTTTGAGCCGATGGCGGCTCACTGCAGCTGAGAGGTCAGCCCCAGCAAGTACATTTCAATATTCAGGTGCACGGTGAATAACTTGACCAAGAACTGAAATTGCTTTTTCTATGCTGGGCAGCCAAGCCAAGGCAGCTGGGAAAGCCTTGAAAAAGTCTGAGTCTCCACAGCAGCCTGCATTTAGCCACATCTCCCATTAGGAGCTTGTCCAATCATTAGTTCATACTACTAACGGGGCACCTTAGCAGAGAACATACCTGCAGGGAGGTGAGCGGAGGTGGATCTAACAACTTACACTTTATATTTCCTGCTTAAATGTGCAGCCTTCGCTGTAGATTAAGGCAAGGTTTTGTTTTTTATTTTAAAACTGTACTGCACGTATAACCTCAGACCTGCCAGTTTAGTGTCATGTCAAGCCCCTCTGTGTGTAGGGGCTTTATGTTAGCAGACATTTATGGCTTTTTTTAACAGGCTTTTTAAAAATTATTTTAAATTCAGATGAATTGAAAACTGCTTACTCTATGGTCACTGGTATAAAAAGAGGGTATTTCGATGAAGAAACACAGATGCCAACAACTTTGTAGCAGAAAACTATCCAAAAAGAAAATGACCCATGTTTATACAGCCCCAGCTATGTAAACCGCCAGGGAAGCAAAGCAGGCAGGCAGCTCACTTACACAGCCCCTCGCTACACAGTTGAAAAGAGTCAAGCAGCGCTTTTTTTTCTCACTTGGCCAAACCACACCGAGGTGCCTGCCGTGAAGCGGGCAAAGCTGACAGCAAGGGGAGAGGCTGTCCCGGGATGGGGGGAGGCACAGGGAGGGAGATGGACCGAGAGGTGGTACTCACCTGCCTGAAGCAGCATCAGCATCAGCAGCAGGCGGGAGTCCATGCTCCTGCTCTCCTGTACACCGGGGTTCAGCTACCGGGATGGCCAGCAGCACCTCGCCACACTGCCAAGTGAGCCGAGGTGTGGGTGTGCTTAACAATCCTCCCGGGCTGCTGCTCCAGGGTTTATATAGACGTGGCTCCGCGCCCGTCTGAAGTGAAACACCCGCTTCTGTGATGTCCCTGAGCCCCAGCCTGGGTCCAGTCCGTCCCCGCAGCGGACTCCTTGCTGCGTGGGGAGGGGGTGAGGGCTGGTTCTGTTTGCCTAGCATCGCCTTTGGGAGGGAGGGGCTGCTGGAAGGGCAATAGGCTGGCAGTCCCGGGACAGCCCCAGACACCCAGGCACTAAGCTGGGCTCCTTCTTTAAGCTGTTTGCTTACAGACCCTGGTTAACCTCTGAGTAGCTGCGGAAAAGGGAAGCCTGCAAATGGGCTTTCTGCGGCTTGGGCTTGCTGCTGTGGTATCCCCCTGGCAAGGATTTTCTCTTTTTATAGATGACTCTTTCCAGGGTAATTTTTGGGTTTTTTAAATTATTTTAAGACTGATTATTTTTCACATTTAAAAAAGGAGAGACAAAACTATAAAAGTCCAACAGAAAGAATACTGTTAGGTGCAAGTATCTAATTATAAACTGATCAACAGAGCTAATTCTGCACCACTCCCAAGGGAAAAATACTCTCTTGGCCTGTTGATGCACCTGACTGAGACTAATTGATTTCTTGAAGACTCATCAGTATGTGGGTCCCAGCCACGGCAACAGACCAGCAGTTGGGGACAGTCCCCTGGGGCCAGCTGTGCTCTGGTCACACTGGACAGCCAGATTGGCAAGGTGGCCTCCCCGTCACACAGCCTCCGCTTGTGCGGGGCAGCAGGCAATGTCAGCTGGAGGGATGGCCACGGTTATTTTGCCTTTGGCGTTGAAACAGCTTCACCCAGCCCTCCAGGGCTTTAAAACTCCTGCCTTGCTTGGTACAGCAGCCATCCGCCTTGTTGGGGTCTAAGCATCTGTCCCTTCCCCAGCGTGGGCATGGTGGGCAGGGCTGGCTGCTCTGCCGGGAGGGAGAGGAGGGGAAGAAGGCTGCTTGCCCCTTCCCCTGCACAGGCCGGGCCCTTCTCAGCAGCACCCCACAGTAAAGCTGTGCCTTGCTTCTTAATGGCACGGTTTTAAATATTTTCTTGCTAAATATTGGTACTCGAATCAAAGGTCAGCAGCAAGTCATTTACAGGGCTCCCTTCTGCTGAGTTTTCAAGATACAGTATATATTGGGTGCTTTTGATACAGGGCAAACGGGACGGCAGAATTGAGTAAATCTCATGACAACTGTGAGCCCGAAATCCCCTGCCCACCACCGCCCCTGTGATGGGCTGCGTGCTGGCGGCAGGCGAGGGAGGAGGGCGAGGTGAGCACACCACTCACACAGCTGCTCCGTGCCTCGGCTCCTCTGCAACGTCGGAGGGGCCCAGGAGGAGCTGTGCAGCTTACACCTCCTTCCTCGGAAACTCCCTTCAGTGATTATACATTTACTCAAGTAATAATGCCAAATCCTATGGACGTGAACTCTTGCTGGCTAATATTTAACCTTAAGAATACAAGTTTGCGGAAGGAGGATGCTGGAAGGCGAGTGCACTATATTCGAGGGCTCTTGTGGATGCAGGTTCTCAAAACGGGAAGTGCAAAGAAGTCAGGCTTTAAGGCACTGCGTGGGGCCTGGCTGAACAAGATGCCCTGTTAGAGCAAGCTCCATCCCTGACAGATACCTGGCGGGCCGCGTTCTTAAGTGAGGACCAAGGGGGAGGTGTGAGGAACCTCTGCAGATGCTTTATGGGATTCCTGGGGTCCCCGAGCTCAGGGAAATACCTTTGAGTGGCCAAAGTGTCTACTCTCTGACTTGGATTTATCAGAGTAATTTTGGTTTGAAGAACTACACTTAATCTTGTTCTTTCAAAGCCTTCCTGAATTACAAACCCGATCAAAAAAGGTATTATACGTTTTCAGACCACAGTTTAATTCTATTCTTCCCTTTCTCACAGTCCCCTGCCCCCCAAATAATCACAGAGTGGCAGGGGTTGGAAGGGACCTCTGAAGATCATCTTGTCCAGCCCCCCTGCTTGAGCAGGTTCACCTAGAGCAGGGTGCGCAGGACTGCGTCCAGGCGGGTTTTGAATATTTCCAGACAAGGAGATTCCATGGCCTCCCTGGGCAGCCTGTTCCAATGCTCTGTCACCCTCACAGTAAAGAAGTTTTTTCTCATGTTCAGGTGGAAGATGAGGTTTCTGTCCCCAGTTCAGCAATAAATACAAAATAAAGAAATACAGACCCCTTTGATAGCCAGATGTGTCTGCAATGTTGGAAGAAGATTTCTGCAGGATATTAGGGAGGGATGCCCAAATCCAACCCTAAAATAGAAAGCTGAATTAATGTATTGTTTCCTTATGATTGTTTCACACTGCTGACTGGTCAAGTCTGTTATTTATTTGTGCAATTACTGATTACTGTTGCCTAAGTTAATGAGCATATTTATTAAATAGTATTAAGTGGTAATCGTGGTCTTACTACGTCATGGCAAGTGGACTGGGATTATGAGGGCATTTTTGTTACTGCTTAGGGAAACAAAATGAATTCCCCGATCCCACCCCTTCACATGCATTTTGCATGTTACCTGCCTGAGCTCCACTTTTCACTAGTAGCAAGAGGCAGCACACAAGGGTGCTGGATATCGTCTCAGCAAACTCAGCTATACAGACTACTGGCTGTCTGAAACTGCATAGGGAATAAACTTACTTTGAGCCTCAGGTCACTTGCATGGGGCAATCAATCCATACTGTTGGAGGGCTATTTCTTCAGATGAACTAGCTCTATTGAAAACAGAGTGGTTTGCACCACGAAAGCAGCTGACGCTCAGGGATGATACTACCTCCTGCTCTTGGGGGCTCCTGGTTGTTGAAAGACACTATTACGGAAAAGTTTTCAGCTGAAGGGGAGAAGAATTTATAAGGACTCCACATTTTTTAATGATGTTTACCTAATGAGGTTCAAGATGTCAGATGTTCTTGTAGAAGCCGGGCTGTCCTTCATCCCATAGAGGCTGTTCTTCCTCAAATGAAAGACCCAGTCATCTCTGTGGATGTCACCACCAACCGCAAGAAGAGGTCTCTGGTCAGCACCAGCAGACTCAAGATGCGTTTGCTGCCCAGGCCAAGGGCTTTTCCCACAAGGGGCAGAGGAAAATTTCCTGCAATACCATGGGCTTTAGAGGTTCCCTAAAGGAACTGCTCCTGCAAAGACTGGTTTATGGGAGGATGACTAAAGAGACTCAAGGATACAGAATGACAGTTTGGGTAGCAGGAGTTAGAAGAGAAAATCAGTTCTAAAGGGAAACAAACTCCACATTAGCTGTTCAGAGAAAAAAAACCCCCATATCTATGACAGCCACATGATTTGTGGTGACATAACCAATTACAGAAGCAATAGAGTAAATACAACAACATATTAAGTAAACAGTCTTATTTAATATCATCTTGCATGGAAGGTCTGTCCATGCTTTAGTGATGATACAGCCTAGCCAGACTTTGATGAGGAAAGACAACATCATTATTATTATTTTCACTTCATAACTCGGCCCCAAAAGAAAAGTTTTAAAAGTGGCTACTGGTTTGAGTGTATCCGGTATGTATCTCCTTGAGCTTCAATGCCGCTGTGCGTCAGGTCTCACCTTGATGGTGGCATTTCTGAAGAGTGAAGTTGGATGGCTCCAGCCTGTAGCACCCTCTCAAAGTCAGTGCCTGCTTTTGTCTGTAGTCACTCGCACCCACCCACCCCGCTCTCCAGTGACGAAGAAGTAAGGCCACCGCTCTCAGGCTTTTGCTGTGGCAGTTTTCTCCCAGCACGGTCTCAGAAGGTGCTATCTCCTGAGCTGACTGTGTGGGCCTTCCCTTCGAAAATAATTTCCACATGAAATGTGCCCCTTCTGCACAGTTGCTCACACTCCTCCCATGAAGGAGTGGACCTCATGGTCTACACATATAATGCTGCTGGAAGGAAGGCAGGCAGAGCTGACATGAGTCCTGTGTTTGGGATAAAGGAAATGATGGATTGTTGAAGGAGGGGGGTGATGTGAGATACTGAGGGTGCAGTAGCTTCTTCCTTAGTAGCATTGCTGGATGTGGGGTAAACAGTGTGGGCCACATGCTAGGGAAGAGCTACACCACCCTGGCAGGCTCCTTTGCCTCCTCATGGCTGCCTCTGACCCACGTGAGGATCTGTTACCCCTCAAGCTCCGTTCTTAACACACAAAACCCAGAGCTGCACCCCTTCACATATCCCTTCCCCAAGGCGTGGGGAGGGGAGACACAACCCATGGAATGGAGATGAGGTGCAGGTGTCCCCTCCTTGTCCTGCTGCTCTCTCATTAGGTGGAGAGAGGTTGTGAGGGAGTGCAGACACTGCGTGGGGGGACTGGCCCAGCTGCCTCATTCTCTTGTCACTGGAAATGTCAAGGCTTTTCTGACTTTAACAATCTTCTCATCCCAAGTGTTAGTGACAGGCCTTCAGAAGTATCCATTTCCTAGTCTGGTCAGCCTGTAACTCCCCTTTTGCTGCAGAGCAAGCAGTCGTTCTGCCACCTGCAGGACAGGCTCGCTCAGGAACGGAGAAGCTCTCGTGTCCTCCAGAAACCATCACGCTCTGGTGGACATCACATAACCTAGTGCATCTGTCAGGGCAATGGGGCCATGACCACAAAAAAGTTTTCAAGACTGCAGTGTCCCTTGGCCGCAGGTAGCCAGGACATCAGAAACGCAGCATGCCCTGGCAATGCGGAGAGTGCTGCCATCAGCACCTGAGGGCATTGCCGTCGGTACAAACCAGGGAGAAGAGCATCTCTTTGGAGCCGCGTTGAGCACTGCCTGTAGCGATGCAAAGGGATGGGTGAAAACAGGCATATCTTATCAGCTGAGCACCCTGAGACAGTTGGCTCTCAATTTAGAGCCCCAGGAACACACACACTTGGAGATGAACGTACACTCCGATATCCAAGACAAGTTCCTGAAATGCCTCTGAGTTCCCTGAAAAGGAACGGCCAACATAAATGTCTGCGTCCATGTAACAGGAACCCCTGTCAGAGACAAAGCTGGAAGATCCATGATACCAGTTCATACCAATGACACCAAGATTCATGATACTCATCCAGACTCTGAAGCCCATTAAAATACTTGTTTTGACATGTCAGTGTTTTGAAGTCTGTTGTTTAAATTCATGGGCAGTCCTCAAGAGAGCAAAATTACATTTTTCTTTTCTGGTTGTAAAGATAATGTAAACAGAGGTGTGTTCATAGCTCCTCCTGGGAGACAGAGGAAGGGATGGCCTGGGTGGGGAAAGCATAACACAGATCAGGAGCACGTAAAATTCTTATTCCACCTTTGCAAGTACATTTCAACCCTGACTACTCTAGACCACCATCCTCCCTCAGCTTTGCCAGTGTATTCCAGTGCTGCCTATCTATGTAGTCTGCTGTGCACTGAGTCCTCTCCTCCAAATGCTGTCTCCTTCACCTTCCCATTGCCCAGGCTTCATTTTCCTTTTCTTCAATTGCTAAAAGTTTTCCTGCTTCTGCACTTGCCATCTCACACTTCTTTCCTTCCACCTTTTGTCCCAACTTACCACATTCACCTACAACATCATAAATAGCTCGAAGGCTCATGCTGGTACTGCCTCAAGCCTCAGGTACCAACAGAGACGGAAAAGTGCTTTTTCATTGAAGGCCTCCATTCGTAACACCAGTCAGTGTTGTCTAGATCATGGAGCACTTGGGAGCTCTGAGTCTTCCACTTTTAAGAGGACAGGCAATTAGAGACTTCCTGAAGAAAAGGAGATATATGTCACACTACCCCCACTCCGTTATGCAGGTTGCTTTATTAGGATGCATCCAGTGTACAGACTAGTGTCTTTTATGTTTGATACCCGAGTGTATAAAGAGAAAGCCAAGAATAGGCCAATTTTAGGTGGTGTTCCTACCCCTACAGGAAATGTGAAATCAAGCATTCCCTGAAGGTGCTACTATGATGATCCATGATCTGCTTTCCTGTAGCCCTGTTGAAGGCTGGCCATGAGCTCAAGGTTACCCCTGTAGATTTATTAGGAGGGGCACTGGAAAACAAGGGTTTAGCTGCTCTCTTTTCTTGACATCAACTGGCGCTGTGTATGGCAAGTTTTTAAGCGTTCCTGGAATCCCTCTGCTGTTAGTCAGGCCAAGCTTTTGTTATCCTCTACAGAGACATACGATTAAGCTTATATAAAGTACTCTATTGGGAAACTCTTCTTTATTATTTCCCCAATCACAGTCTGAATTATCAAGCCCAAGTTCAAATACTGTACTCCGTTTACTCTGTTTACACAGTTAATATTGTTTCAGGGGCCCTTCAAACCCTCTCTCTTTCTATGCATGCATACACCCCTGCACCAACACTCATATTTGCCACCACTACCTTGTTTTTGCTTCATGACTCATCACCTCTTCCCTGCTCTGGAAATTGTTGTCTTCTGGGTTTCACAGTTGGTATATAAAAAGATTGGGAAAAAAAGAAAAGGAAAAAACATCAGGATAGTCAAAAGAGCTCCACCTTTCAGGAGGAAAAGAGGAGACGGCTCTGTAATTTGTTCTGCTGGGGAGGCAGTGCTCTGAGCTGGTCACTGTGGTCACCTAGTTGGTTTGTGTTTCTTTCCTTTCTGACTAGCCCCCAGCTAAGGGCACGCTGTGTGTATTACATCTCATCTTCAGGCTTTGTGCTTTTAGTGGGTAACCAACCACATCTGCGGTCCCAGTGCCAGTCCTTTTCTCCCTTACCTGACAAGAATTTATCTGATCAAAGCCTGTACCTTTGTGCCCAAGGACAGGTTAGGTGACGGCTGGATGCTGCTGTGCTCTGAATGCTGAATAGTTTAGTGCCTCGTGTGACCAGCAGCCCTCAAGCCATAGTGAGGAACTGCCAATATGGGAAGCTCCCAGCCCCAGAGAGATCTCCTCAATTCCCAGTAAAACTGCCTCTCCTATGCTGAGCAAATAATCCTGACAAGGCATTTTGGTTATGACTTCATGTAGTCTTTTGCTTACTAGTATAGGAAGATTTCAACATTTACCTGGCTTGTCTGACTGTTTCTCATACCAGTCCTGGTACTTACAGTAAACTTAAGACCACACGGAAGGACATAGTGTAATTAAAATTTTAAGTGCTATTTTATCATTAGTATGCTGTTGGTTATGATGTGGTGGAATGAGATAGCAGGCTGTGCCTGCTGAAATGCCTTATCACTTCATTGATACCAGGCACTTCTTGGGAATTCAGAAGTTCACCCAGTTGCCAGCACATCAAGAAACTGCCTACCACAAAAATGTTTGTATAGTTAACAGGAAAAAGATCTGCAGTGATAAAGTAGTGGGTGAATTCACATAGGGTGTTTTGCCTTCTAGGCTGGGGAGCAAGGAGCAGGTCAACTCCACATAGCCCTAGTTAAAATGGCTACATTCAACTTCAGTGTGTTTTCCCACATTTAGGCCACTCATCCTTCCCGCTTTGCTCTGTAGTACATTTGGAAGTTGTGTATTTTCATTGTCTCTTTTTGCATCTTGTCCCCATGTGTATATCCCACTGGACATCAAGTCCCTGATCTCTACCGCAGTCATATTTGCACAGTAAGCAGCATTTCTCTCTGCCTGGAGCCATTCTTCTCCTTCCGAACAGCTCCGATATGTGTTGCAATGAGCTCCTCAACTCTCTGACGTAAGTTTTATTGAAGGTTTCAGTATTTTCATAAATGATGCTATATTGGACACTCAATCCATAGTGATATTTTGAAACACATAAGAAGATGAGGCTTCTCTTTCCTCCGGTCAGAAGAACAAGTGTGAACACTGGTAAAGCTCATGCCACTTCTTTGCCCACTCACAGTTTCTTCTTAGCTTCTGCCTAGAAATTGGCTCACAGGTGGCTCGACTGATATTTACTCCTACTTCTATTGGACTGAGGACATAGATTTGTTTGGTTCTCAAATTCTCCTGTTGGGCAAGCAACATATTACAATATCACAAGAGCTACAGACGTGGGCTTTTTGTGGTGACTTTTCCAGACTTGTGCCATAGACTCTGGTGATGAGCAGGTCTGCCATGTATGATGTTGCACTTATTCCTCAAACATTTTAGTTTTGCTTTGTTGGCTTCTTCTAGGAGACACAAGAATCATTCAACCAGTTGTCTTCAGTCATACAAATTTTCATGGCAGATGACATTCTAATATAGCAGCTACTGTGCTGTGAGAGTTCATATATTCTCTAAATCAGGTCTCCAGGAGCATTCTCAACCCCTCTGCCCAGTTACTACTGTTCTTAACATGGTAGGGGAGCACTCTATCCAAATTGCTGATACTCATTTTTGGCACCAAACTGTAAGAATATTGTGGCTTTTGCCCGAATCAGATCATATTTCTTTCATTGCATGCATCCGACAATCAACTTTTTAGGGAGTTTTGTTTAAATTGTTTGGGCCTACACAAACATGCATCTTGGCTGAGTTTCCTAGGGCTACTGGAGCTGGGCACCTGGCTTTGTGTACTTCAGGACAAGGATACTGTCTATTTGCTTAATTTCTTCCATTACTTCAGAAATACAGATTTTTTTTTTTTTTTTCTTCAATAAGCACTCTGTAAAGCTCTGCTGGAGGGAGTGACACAAGCAGTCTACTTCTTGGAGTAGCTTATCCAGAAGATGTTACTTGTTTTCTTTCCTAAACATTAAAATTTTTTGCAGCTTTGCTGCAGAAAAGCCAAAATCACGTGCATGCTCTTCCAGTAGCACTTGTTTTGTTTGTAGATCCACTGAGGGCATCATTTGCCACTCCTTTAGTAAGTTTAACTGTAAATAAATACTTCCATCAATCAAAACATATTTCTTAGTAATCTCTATATTTACTGATATTTTAACCTTTATACTTTTCCTTGGTACTGCAGTTTGGCTTTCCCTGGTGGAGTGATATTTAGGCCACTGTCTAGTCTAAGTTTGGCTTGGCAAGTTTGCTAACCTCTCTTTCACAGCGCTGAGCACGTCTTCACACATTCAACCACTGCCAAATTGCATGTTTGGTGCTTTGTTCCCTGTTTGTACAGGGAGCATTTTTTCTGAGACTATTACTGAATTAATTTTTGCTTATCTGTTAATGTTAATGCCAGATATGACCAGAATCTTGTTTTCTGAGTCACTGCTTGCTTTCTTTAAAAAAAAGTTTTTATTTCGGTTTCTTTTCTGCGTACCTTTTCGGGCTACAATTACGGTACTTGGCTAGTGAAAGAACATTTCTGAATTTGCATTTCTTAATTCCTACATGTGGGACTGGGGAGATGGCGTCAAGTCTGAGTTTTCACTCATCGCCATAGTTCTGGACTTGTGCATTTATTTTTTCTTGTATACTCAGGGCTCCCTTGTGCTATTTGCTGAAGTATCTCCATACCATCATAGAGAGCTGTAACTGGAAGCCTGATATTAACAGGCTAATGTCAGGGTGCATTGTGAAAAAGTAAGGATTGGAAATGTTCAACTGGCTCACACTTTCCCTTCACCAATATTTTCATAAGTCTTCATAGGATAAAGCCTCAGACAAGGTAATTTGTCAGCCTCAATGCACTATGACAATGTACAAAGCAATGTAATCCTAGAGATTAAATGTGTTGGTGCAGTGAACTCTGGGGAGATATTTCTCCTACTTAGAACCATATACTAAGATCTTCTTTGCCTCAAAACCAAACAAAACTTCAAAACAAAACAAACCCCATAAGCTGAAAAACCACAACACGGTTTCAAAACAAATCCCCTATACCACTGACTCTAGGTAAGCAACAAAGCCCTGAAGTTTCTCCTTATTTTTCTGTAAGACTTAGGGCAAGATTTTGAAACAAAATTAACATCTAACACTAAAATCTTAAATTGATATTTAAAGTCCTTAAATGTGTGATCTGGTCATACCAGAGTTGAACTCACAACATTTCCTTGTCACTTTTGAATATGAGAGCTACTGCATCAGCTTCATATACCTCAGCTTCATATACTGACAAAGCACATAAAGTGCCCACCACCGAAGCATTGAGATGCTAGCAACTCTCTTCAAATTTGATTATTTCTAGTTGGACCCGGCTCTCCTCTCTGGGCTTAACTGCTTGTGATTTTAATGTACTTACCTTTTCATTACTCTTTCTCGTTCGTTAAATTTTGTCGCTATGAGAAGATCTGTGCAGTGTTCAATAACATGAGCTGGAAAGAGTTCAAAAAACTCATCTGAGAGAAGCCATTTGTAGGTTGGAAAGAACCTTACTTAAAAAATTAAGACACTGAGAACAAAGGGGAGCTCCAGATTGCAGCACCTCTGACAAGACACAATGAATTCAGATAGGGCAGAATCTATTGTTAGAAAAAGAGTATGACGAGAAACAAATTATTTCCTATTTGAAAGATAATTAATTATCTCTCAGAAATCAGTAACAATGAAGAAATCTTGCTTAACTAACCTCATTTTCAGAGGCAAATTTCAAAGAAGTTTTTGGGGAACCAGCCGACAAGTACTTCTGTGTGAAGAAGCTCAAGAAGAATACTATCTCAGAACAGATATTAATATATCACTAACATGAAGCTACCTTCTTTCCTGCAAGGCCAGAAGGAAAATCAGTTTTATTATTTGCAGTTCAGACTTATTTTCCAAATCTTGCTTTTGTCAAGTTCTCTGTCATCTCTTATTTCTGGTGCTTTCCCTTGATCACTTTCGTTTCAGCCTAACTCAGTGTAACAAACATGAAAAAGAAGTCTCACTGCATATCAGACATCTGCTCTTATTCTCCTATTTATGACAGTTTTTTAACGTCACTCCATATGAACTCATTCATCAATGCGTAAGAGAGAGCAATTCTAGGCTACAAACAACAGGTAGGTGTAGTCTCATTTTGCCCCTACAGGAAATGCCGTAAATGGGACAGGAATCTAATGTGAGATATATTGTGAAGAGTGAATCAGTAGGTGATTCTTCATCACGCTAAGCGACTGACTTCCTTAAAATGCTGCAACAAGGTTCAAAACAGTCATATATATATGTGACTCTGAATCTTACAGACCAGATCTACATGGCATCACTCAAGTGTCTGCAGGATTTCAAGACTAGTCTTTTGTTTGTTCTAAAACCAGGAGGAGCAAGTGCCCGTGCATTTCATTCATCCCTTGCAAAATCACCTAAAAAAGTCCCGATACATAACACCTCTCATTCACAGTGACATCAAGGATTAAAAAAAAAAAAAAAAGGTGATATGATCATGAACTGTAATCTAGACAAAGGACTATTCTGTTTAGTAAGCACTCAGATCTTACTCAGAAGCACTCTGGCTTGAACTGGCCAATAGATTCTAAAGGGGAAGGGAGGACAATAATCATAAATAGATAGACATCCATAGTTTCCTCAGGCTGGTCTCACTTGGAAACTAGATTAAATAAGCCTCAAACTAAATACACCTCAAACAAATACAATAAATGAAAATTTTAGGAAAGTCTACATAAGTGACTTTTTGGAACACATCTTGAGCCAGTGCCTCAGGTGAAACAAGTAGTTGGATCTTCACTGAATTTTACAACACTCACTTGAAGGTCCATGCTCAATTACCTTTTCCGGCATTTGTATTTCATAAATTCTGTGACAGAATAAGCCAAGAAAGTCCCTCAGAAATGGTATCTCTTGATAACACTCAGCAGATCAGTCCTTGGGTAGGTGGAATTTTTCCTGGAGATGGTTTGAACAAGGAATATAACAGCGTAGGGCTAGAAGGGACAAATAATCATTTAGCTCAGGATCAAGCATGCCTAGACCAAGATTTTTTTCTGTCCATCACCTTAGTTCTCCTTTACTACAAACTAAGCCGGTTATCTCTTGTCCTGTCATGAGTGGATGTGGAGAACTACTAGGCATTGTCTGTATCAATTACTTTTGTAAAAACCATTACTTGCCCCACCCAAAGAGTCCTTCCTTCTGTATAAGGGCTCCATTGCTCCCTATCTTATAGGTTATGGTTTCTAAACCCTCTAGAGGTGCTGTTCACTCCCCTCAGGATACCCTCAACTATCTACAACTTCAACACACATCATCAGCTAAGGCTGAACACGGTCAAGTGAAGAACCACCATTATTTCCTGCATCTTTTTTCCATCTCCCAAGTTACTACATCCCAAAATAGGAAACCTACCTTTGCCTGAAATTCATCTTCCTGAATCTTCATTATTGGTGACTTTCTTTGTCCCACTTATTTCTCACTGCTTCAAGTAATTCTCAGGATTTTTCCTTGGATTGGGGAGCTTGAAATTAGTGACACCTTTGTTGAAAAATCTTACTTTTCAGTGAGAAGACAAAGGTGACTCCTGTAATTTTTAGAAACTCCAGCAGTTAATCTAAAAATTACTGGCAATAAAGGAAAAACCTGAGCTGAATATATGATACAGCCCCTGAAAAATGGGGGAAAAAATTCCCCACAAACTGTCTTTACCTATAGACCAGAATCTTTGCCTTGTGCATGATGGCACCACAGGGGTTTTCTTTACTGCTCAATCAGCTGACCCCTGTTTCCTTGCCAGCTTGTTAAGCATGAACAATGCCCAAATATCAAGGAGCTGTCAGCTCCCTGCTGGCATCTCCTGGGGTGAAGATGACCCAGGGTAGGGAGCGTAACAGAAGCAGACAGCTGGCAGGAACAAGAGCTCCTTTAGCCCAGACAGTACTACATAAATCTTTTACTGCAAATTAAGGTCTTATTTCTCATTCTGTAAACACTGGATGCAGAGAATTTAAACCTGTATTGGGTTTCTGTGGCAAGGTTTTGGTAGCGGAGGGGCTGCTAGAAGCTTCCCCTATGTCCAACAGAGCCAATGCCAGCTGGCTCCAAGACAGACCTGCCACTGGCCAAGGCCAAACCCATCAGCAATGGTGGTAGTGCCTCTGGGATAACATATTTAAGAAGGGAAAAAGTTGCTGTGCACACAGCGATTGCAGCTGGAGAGAGGAGTGAGAATATGTGAGAGAAACAGCTCTGCAGACACCAAGGTTGGTGAAGAAGGAGGGGGAGGAGGTGCTCCAGGCGCTGGAGCAAAGATTTCCCTGCAGCCCATGGTGAAGACCACGGTGAGGCAGGCTATCCCCCTGCAGCCCGTGGTGAAGACCACGGTGAGGCAGGCTGTCCCCCTGCAGCCCGTGGACATTAACAGTGGAGCAGATATCCGCCTGCAGCCTGTGGAGGACCCCATGCCAGAGCAGGTGGATGTGACCAAAGGAGGCTGTGACCCTGTGGGAAGCCCACGCTGGAGCAGGCTTCTGGCAGGACCTGTGGACCCATGGAGAGAGGAGCTCACACTGGAGCAGGTTTGCTGGCAGGACTTGCGACCCCGCAGGGGACCCATGCTGGAGCAGCCTGTTCCTGAAGGACTGCACCCCGTGGAAGGGACCCATGCCAGAGCACTTCATGAAGAACTGTAGCCCACAGGAAGGACTCACGCTGGAAAAGTTTGTGGAGGACTGTCCCCTGTGGGAGGGACCCCATGCTGGAGCAGGGGAAGAGTGTGAGGAGTCCTCCCCCTGAGGAGGAAGGAGCGGCAGAGACAACGTGTGATGAACTGACTGCAACCTCCATTCCCCGTCCCCCTGCAGCGCTGGTGGGGAGAAGGTAGGGAAAATCGGGAGTAAAGTTAAGCCTGGGAAGAAGGGAAGCATGGAGGGAAGGTGTTTGTTAAGATTTGGTTTTATTTCTCATTATCCTACTCTATTTTAATTGGTAATAAATTAAATTAATTTCTTCCCCAAGTCAAGTCTGTTTTGCCCATGACAGTAATCGGTGAATGATCTCTCTCTGTCCTTATCTTGACTCACAAGCTTTTTGCCAGATTTTCCTCTCCCCTGTCCAGCTGAGAAAGGGGAGTGATAGAGCAGCTTTGGTGGGACCCCGGTGTCCAACCAAAGTCAGCCCCCCACAAAACCATAAGCTGAGCACAGCCAACAGCAGCCAAGCCATGTTAAAAAGGGTGCCAGTGCTTTAAAGGCATTCAGGGCCATAGCTACACACCCTGAGAAACGTTCCTATGCCTAGCATTTCCAACTGGCTGGCTTTAGGCTTCCAGATGCACCCAACTGGGTGTGTAACAAGGATGTGGACACTTAAGGTCCTCTGACTATGGCCCAACGTGCCTCTGAAGCATGTAGCTGGTTTATTTCTTGGGGTAAAAGAGGCTATGAAAGAGAGAGAATGGAGAGGGGAGAACCAGTGCAGGAGCTGGGAGAAGGAAGCAAGGAGACACAGAAGGGGAATAACAAGTCTATCACCCAGATGATGACACTCCTGTCAGCTCACAAAGGCGGCTGGAGGTAAAACACACCTGTCTGGTCCAGAACAGGTTTGGCTTCCTCTCCCCATAACGCTACACGCTTCCTTGTGCTCCCCGGAGAGGACAGCCCTGGCTGCTACGGCCTCTTCAACCCCAGGCCCGCAAGGGAAATCACTATGTATTGTCCATGCTGCCCCTCACACAGTTGACACAGTTGTCCGAGTGCTGTTTCTGGGCAGGTCTGCAGTGGCTCAAGCAGAATGGTGAAGCTGCTCCACAACCTGCGACCCACTCTCAGGGACTGCTCATTTCCCACTGCAGACTGTGCCCCACTCGCCAGCTCTTCCTGCCTCACCTCCCAGTTCAGCACTCTGTAGGCAGGGGCAACTCCTCCAGCAGTATCCCACTACTGACACCATTTGGGATGTCCTCGTCATTTATGGATGGTTAATCACTTTCCAGAACTCAAAGACCCAAGAACCCAAGCAGTTCTAGCACTGGGCAGATGCTGCTGCTGTTTTCTGTGGAGGTAAAGATCAAAATGCAAATCAAACCTAGCTAGTTAGATGGGTCACTTGAGTGCAAGACAAAAGAGATTTGTTTGCAAAAAACTACTGCAACAGCCCCAGAAAGCACTCAGAAAGTGAAGCTTTTTCTGGTGAAGACGAACCCCACCCCATTCTCAAACAAAGCAATTTAATGAGGGTTGGAGAAACTACTTAAGTCACAGGGATTGCAAAATCACCCACACAAGTAATTTGTTCAAATTAGGGAATCAACAGTGGTAAGGGAGCATGGTACTGTGCAGGGCTGAGATGCAGGAAGGATTTGGAGAGGCTGTGGAACCAGTTCTCCAGGGTCTGCTATCAATATTGCCCATAGGCAGGAAGGCTCTGGCAGAGCTGAGGCATCACGGAAAATTAGCACTTGCTCTGCGGAAAATTAGCACTTGCTCTGCACTGCCGCTCTAGCACACTCCTGGTCCCACCCAGCCAGCGCTCCAAAACACACATCAGTTTGGTGATTAACTGGTGGATTCAATCAACGATTAAATCAACATCAGTGTAAACATATCGGACTGTCAGCTTTGACGCTCTTTACATGTGCTTGTTACAGGCAAATACTCTGATAATGACGGAAGTTTCTCAGTGAATTTACACAGAAACCATTTAATGTAAAAAGGTATTGCCATGGTCACCTAGCCAACAGCGTCAGCTACCAGACTCTGCAGGGAAATCTCCCAAAGAACCAAATTAGCTAAAGGTACAAGCTGTACTTGGCCTCAGAGGAAGGAAAAACCCCATCATTCAGTGCGGTACTGATTCAGTAGCTTAGCCCAAGAGTATACTCATGGCACATCGTGGTTGGACACTGCTGAGAAAAGCTCTAATCACACTCACCTGACATGGTGCAAAGGACACCCGATACTGACACATATAGCTAATACAAGTCTCCACCACCGAGCTTATGGGTATGGAAACATGATGGGGCACTGGCAAAGAGCTACACTCCCTTCATCGGGAAGGGTCTGCCTTGGTTCCTCCAGGCAGAGAGCCAAACAGAGGATGGTTCTTCCACAAAGAGACCATGTGCTGCTTCTTCACAGGGCTTTTCCATCTTTCTAACAACAGAGGCATTGCAGCGTAACCCTTTTATCATGAGGATGATGAAAGGTGAAGTTACAACGGGGGAATGGTCCTGAACCACACCTCAGTCAAGTTAATGTGCGGCAAAATGTACTCACGTGCACTCACCTGTGGAAGCTGAATGGAAAAAGGACTGATTGTAAAGGTCCAGACACATGGTAGGTCTCAACATGGGATAGAAGGAGTCCTTGCTAACAAAGTGCTCTGGAAACAGTCCCCCATTAACTACTTTTTGAAAGGCTATTAAGCATGTTTGGATCAACCTTATTTTTAATAGGTACTCCAAATTTTTAAAAATATTCATGTCTGATATTGAGAACTAGCCCAAATTACAGATGTAATGGGTAGGTCCATTAAAAAGTTACATATGTATGGGTTTCCTCTTCTCAGGTAGTGATACAAAATACACCAGGAGATCATCATCTTTGCAAACATCAAGCCAAAAAAAGATAATATTCTAAAATCTTTTAATGTAAGAAACTTTAAAAGATGCAGATGAAAGAATTCAGAAAGCTGGAAAAAGAAAGAAGGCTATTAAAAAACCACTAACCTTTTTTTTTAGGACAGTTTTGATTAAGCAATAATTAATTTAGATGAAACAAAAGGTTCTAGTTTTCTTGAAAATTTTCAATCTTCACCTCAGAAAACCCAAAGCTAGAAAGATGCTTGGATCCTCTGCAAAAATCAAGTATCACCTCCTTCACCCTCGTCTGTACACAGAAAGCAGGAAGCAGAGACATCTGACACTCATTGCTCTAACCTGAGCAATAAACAAAACACTGTTCCTATGGTTATTTTTAAAAGTAGTCATTTTAGAAGGGAAGAGGAGAGAGAGAAGTGCAATACATTATTGCTGTCAGATTTTTTTCAGTGGTCGTCAGTTTGTATAAAGGTGTGGCA
The DNA here is from genome assembly GCA_013389945.1 of Fregata magnificens. NCBI lineage: Eukaryota > Metazoa > Chordata > Aves > Suliformes > Fregatidae > Fregata > Fregata magnificens. Next base: position 218,294 of record WAAD01023683.1, on the reverse strand, counting down.
TGTATCAGTAGGCAGAGAGGTGCTTGTTAAGTGTAATTTTGCATATGGCTGTTATTGCCATATCCAGATACCTATAGTCTTCCAGAGTATCCATTCTTCCACTGTCATATATCTGAACCATAACTTGAACAAAGACTTCACGTTACACCCTGTAGTTTTGAAAATTGTAGTTTAAAAATACAGGGCAAGAATAATATTCTACAGCAATAGAAGAGTTTGTAGTAAACATGCAAACTCTTAATCCTTTCCTATTAGAAACCAGGTTATAAAGAAGCTCTATAGCACAAACCTCTAGCTATTCCTGAGGAAATGGGGGGGGTGGGGTGTGACCCAAAAAGCAGCTTCAAGATGTTATCCTCTCTCTGTAGAGATATACAATCTACTCAAGCAGGAAATACACGCAGATAGAGGTGGACAATCAGCTCAAGATGTAACGATGACAAGCCACTGAGATTTCAGAATTTCTCTTTGAATAGCAGGTGCTGGCTGAGTACACACAATGCGAGTGAGTGGGAAAGAGCTTTTCAGAAGTCATTGCCTTGAATCACAGAACTAAGACAGTGCTGCGAGAGAGACTGCAAGCTGGTACATAACTTGGTGCGAGCCATAAGTGACAAAGAACAGAAAAAAAAAATTAAAAACCCAAACACCTTTCTCAAAACACACTTCAAAGCATTTTAAATGAGGGCAGAGGAGGCATTATCACCGTAGCAAAAAGAGTGCAACAGACCTTCCATGAGGAAAGGACCACCTGGCCAGCACACAATCCAGAAGGAAAACTAGACCACCACACATAGTTTCTGGCATGACAACAGATTAGAAGGGCCTCCTGAGTCATCCAAGACTATGCTATCACTTGCACCCACAACATATTATTCCTTTTGTAAGTGGCAAACTGTCCCCTTTACACAATAAAGCAATTTTTGTGTCTGCTCTATACTGCTTTTTCATTAAAGTAAGGAAATGGGATTGACTATCCTCCTGTTTTCAGCGATCTCGCCTCCAATACCAGTGGCAGCCATCTTTCCAGCCACAATAATAAAACCCCTCTTCGCAGCTTCATTGACCAGCCCCTTCTCAGAGTTGTTTGGAGCAGGGGGAGAGCACAGGGAAAGTATCACTTCAAGGAAAAAATAAGAAGCAACTGCTACCTAGACTAAACACTTTATTGCTCTGTGCAGCTTTTCTAGTCCTGCTTTCTATAACCTGCTTTCCTAGCTGTTTCACAGTGTTGGCAGGAAAACAAGCCCAAGCCTGTGAAGAAGCAGCATTCTCACAGGGGCATGTTTGAAGGACAAATGCAGCTTGCCCACCTCAGATTTGAGGGACAGAACCTTTATGGGCTTCTCATAAGTACAAGAGGAGAGTTCACCCACTTGCTTATGCCGCCACTGACAGCACCGTGGGTGGGCAGAAAGGTAGTGGTGGTAGAGGAGCAGCAGCTGGCCTTTGCTATGCTGGCTACAGAGTACCACATGGGGAGTTCATGCTGGAGTCCTGGGAGCTTGCTCCCATGCAGCGTCAAGCGTCCTCCGTTCTCACGTTCAGTCTGACAGGATTCCTCCTCTTTTGTTTCTCCTTTTCCTTTGCTATGCCTTCTCTTCACTTTCACTGGCCCATACAACAGCATTAGAGATGTGTGCCATTTCCCCTGCACACACACACACACCCACACCCCCCTTTTTCTCATCTCTCTTGACCTCACTGTGTGTATCTGCCTCATCCCTATCTCCAAGACTGAACCAGTATCAGTAAACATCTCCCATGGTCAGACCACAAAATACTGAGGAACACAAATCGGCCTTTGATCTCACCACTTTCTTCCAGAGTTGGAACACTCTTCACTTTTTTGAGCAAGGGCATCTGTATTTGCATATATGTACGTGACCACAAACATATGCACAGGGCTCAAGCTTCTCTTGAATACAGCGAACGTCTGAATGTGGCGTGAGGAACGGCTGGTGTGAAGGGCCCGTACCACACGCTCTGGGTCAAGGTCTCAGTATCCGCTAGTGCACTTGATCATCTCTCTTTTATAGAATTACTCCACCCTCCATGTCTACTCTGTTGTTCTGTCCTCCTCTGACACCATTTAGTGGACCCAAGCCGGTAGTCCAAGAACTCTTCCTGCTCCCTTTACACCTTGAGCAAAGCACACAGTTACAAAACAAGATAGCTACACACAGATCCATCACCCCAGACAACGGAGAGGGATAGTCGTCTTTCTGGATGAAATCTGCTTCTCACTGAAATTCATTCTGATGAAGAAACCTTTACACAAGGATGAAGAAAAAAAAGCCCAACCTTGAAAGCTGACCCTCATTTTAGTTAAATGGTCCAAATCAAGGATCAATTAAAGCCTGTTTTCTTCATTTCAGGGCAGAAAAAAGCAGCAGCATTTTTCTGAGACACAGAAAAAAAGCAGGCAATCTTGGTTTTACTGATATTTAAAATGACCAAGAAAGGACTGACAGCACCTCTAACATTCCCTTCTCTCTCTCCATAAAAATCCTTCTTTTGGAAGCAAGAATGTTAACGTTTGGAAACCGAGATTTACACTTCAGAAAAATAGGTGTCCAACACAAGAGGAAAGAGCAAGCGCACAGGATTCCCACTCCTCAGATTAAAATCACAAGAAATGATTATTCTGCCAGCTCCTGAAAAAAGAAAAAAACCCCCAAACTGTACTAGATAAAATAACCAGCAGCGTTTCCTTTCAAAGTGCAGAATAGCACCTTCCAGTCCTTTTGACCTGAGCTAAGGCTTGCGTGCCCTAGTATTTCTGACAAATGAGGAATGACACAAGCTGAGCAGCTAGGCCTTATCTACCCAAGTCAGAGATAACTAATGACTCTGAAAAAGCACCACATCAGTACCTACCAGCATCATGGATTTCCATTTACTCTCAGATACTGCACAAAAGTACCACATCCCCTCATGGGGTTAGAATTAGCCCAGACATTGTAGAGAGGGAAAGAAGCTGTTTTAGGAGGAAAGGCGAAAAATTACTCAACAGCGAGAGAAAGAGGATTATCTTGAACGGCCTACCGCTGCTTTTTCAGTGATACTGGTTTTCATCATCATCCTTGTTTCTTTCTGTAAAGACTCCAATGATGACAATAAAAGGAGAAGTAGGTTGATCCCTATCACACACGATAAAAAAAAAAAAAAAAACAGAACTATACTACCAGATGTCCCTGATCTTCACAGAACTAGTGACTAGAGCTGTTTGCTGACCCAGCAAAAACCCAACCAAAATAAACAAACCACAAAACAAAATAAAAAACCAGCTGTGAGATAAAAATGCCTATTTCTGTGTCATTCTCATCAACAGTATCTCACAGAATCCTTGCCACCACAGACTTACTCGTTTTGCCAGGATTTATTTCTTCTAAGACATATTTCTTCTATTAAGCACAGAATAAGGAAACAAGGGGAGTTTAGGCCTCAGAACTAAACAATTTAGTCTTGGAAAATTGTTTTCTAGATAAGACATGCCACTCAGTCTGGCTAGAGTTGCAGTGATTTAGAAGAAATATGCGCAGAAGCCGTGAACTAATTAGAAATTATGGGGTGTTGCACCCCACAACGATGAGCAGGAGAAAATTTAAAGTTAGCAGGAGCCCAATAATTTAATTTAAAAAAAAAAAAATCTAACCAGACATCTTTGTTTCTGGTGACATTTCCCTGAAAACAGAGAACGATCTAGACATTGGCTTTTCTTTCCCCAAGTAAAATTCACTTCAGACCATTCCCTCACCCTCCCATCAGATTCATGCAACACTGAAAATTTCTGAGCTTTTTTTTTTTTTTAATTATTTCATTTAAACAATATGTTTGGGGCAAGATGGGAAAAGAGCAGCACCTTTTAAAAAAACCCTGTTGTGTGCTATATAGGATAAATAGGTGGGCTTTAAAAAAAGTCAAGTTTATATATGTACACATACACAAATACACTAAACCAAATTAAAAACAAAAAACTTGTGTTGTGAAGGGTAGTTTTCAACACAAGAGAGAGGAAAGCCTTATTTCACAGCAAGCAAAAGCACCACAAGTTAAGATTAGAGTGCACAGTCACATGTAGTGCAGATACCAAACTAGCCTGGGTCCTGGAAGCAGTGTAGCTAGAGCACCACAAAGCTCCATGTGGGCCAACTTATCCCACTCCTCAGCAAACGTGACCACAGAGTCTACTTTGGGATGGCGTGCTGTGCAGGCACTCCCACAGCCGGCTGCTCTGCCTGCATCAGTTTTGGCAGAAGCCACAAAAAGCAGCAAACTAGTGAGAATAAGAGACCCAAAGTGAAGCTACAGGACTGATTTAGCTACAGTATTTCCGTAACAGAGGTTTCCGAGTTCCCCCATGTCTCTCGGGCACTCTCTGTAGGTACTGCCTGCTTGGGTCACACAGCAGACAGCTCCTGTTTATTTATTATTTGTGCACTGAGGTTCCCATTCTTGCCTACCTGCACCTTTTCTTTTCCTATGTCTCTTCCACCTCACAACATTGTTCCTATTTCCTCCAGGCTGACAGGGTAATACAATTAGGAAGGGGCATGTACACCTAACTAAGGGGATATTCAACAACCAAATGAAGCTTAAAAAATAATTCTTAAAAAAATCCCAATTTAAAAACCTGTTCAAGTTCTACAGGCTTCTGGCAGAGTTTGGTCATTTAGCCCAGAGGTCTTCATCTTCAGGGCCTGCAGGCTAAATTGTCTCAACTGGCAAGAAGCGTGCAGTACAAGGTAAAATTCTGACTAAAAGAAAAAAGTAGTAAGGGTTGGGGGGAGAAGAGCTGTAACACGGAAACCCAGTACTTTGGTAGCAGCACTTATGCTACACGGTATGCTTTCAAGAGAGTGAATTCCTTCCTGTTAGTGCGAGCCGCCCAGATGAAAAGAGCGGCTGCCATAAACTGCAAAGGTGCTGAGACACAGGCTAGGCAGAAGGACCAGCCAAATTCACCCCTCACATCATCAGGCAGGGGCAGCTTCTTATGGAGCAGCTCAATCCCAGCTACATAGCAGCCAACCAGGCCCAGCGTACAAAGCCCTGGGGAAGGAAGCAGTAAAGCGCAATGAGGTCACTGTTCAGGTGCTCTGGCTGTCACTATGAGCTTCTGGAGGAGGGAGGATAAGTGGCAGATGGCAGGAGACCTACCTGCTAGGAAATGGAGGACTCCGGTGGCAATGGCAGGGTAAAGGCTGCGACAGGCACAAGCACAGAGCCCAATCAGAGCCCCAAAGCACATGAGGCCAAGGCTGACAAAGGGAAGGAGAAACTGCAATCGCCAGAGATCTGTACATGAAAAACACACAAAACAAGTTTGTTGAAAATGTGCTAGAAACTGATCTTCTCCCACCATCTTATATTCCCTTCTGACCACGCTGCTTCTGCTTCATCAGACACTCTACATTCACAGCTAAAAAGGACCAAATGCCCCACTAAAGTAGGAAGAACTTCATTTGCTAACTCCCAAATTACTGTACTGCATTCATCGGCAAAACCTTTGCTAAAACACTTCAGTTTTCCTTTCAAACTTTGACCTACTGCCTGTGCTACTGTGAAGAAAAAAAAAAAAGCAGAGCAAAATACAGATGCTTCCCTCACTAGTGACTGTATTTGAGAAATTTTTTTTTTCATCCTACTTGTTTACCTGCCAGAAATGAAAGACACTTACAAGTTCGATTCAAATCCGTGCCACTATTGTGGTTTCCAGGCTCTATGTACTTTTCCATGAACTGATCAGAGAGGGAAAAACTGATGCAGTTTGTAGTCATATCTGTTTCTGGGTAAAAAAAGAAAAAATTAACATTAGGTGTCTCCCTCCCATCCCCCACCTTCAATTCCTCCTTTAGTAACCATTTAAGCTGGAAAGCTCCTCAGAGAAAAAATTTTAGAGAAAAACATTTTAGAGAAAAGAATTACCTCTCAAAACACATCTGTAGGATGCCTTATCATAAGGTAGTTAGCATAACGTAGTTACTACAATGAGGGACAGCATTCAAACATGCAGAATCATCAAGCTTACCTGAGTTATCTACAGAGAACTGGGCCATGCTTGATAGATTGGGAAAGAAATGTGGCACATGATGCTCAACTATGTCGTTACATTCTTGTACTCAGAGTCGCTTAACTGAGCTGTGCTTATCTCCATGTGCAGAATGTAGTATCATACTAAACACTTCATTCAAAAATGGGATAGAAAGGACTATGTAAAGAACAGAAAACATTTGCTTCTTTATACTAAATTTCTCCCCTTTTATGCCTCAATTAGATTTTGCTTTGAGAATACTATTGAGCAGAGCTGGTTTAAGTGTCTTCCAAAATAAGTATTTTCATTAGAGAGGGGGAAAAAAAAAAAAAAAAAGTGTTTCATGTAATGTTTTTTCTCCAGAAAAAGTGTTTGAAAATACATTTTTAACAGGGTTCAAAATGAAGGGCTTCACACACAGAGTATGTGTCCAAAATCTACTTTGAAGCAATTAAAAAAATTGCTCACCACAATTTTTTAGCCCCCAACTGTAGTAAAAAAGAATACAAGTATTTAATTCTATATCCAGCACTATGGTACATGGAGTACAAAATGTGCTGATGCAACAGTGGGACATTTGTGACACGCGAGCAAAATGAATGACTAGCTAAAAGGAGCAAGTGCCCCCTTGATAAAGTAGTATCTTTATTCCATTGCTGGATCCCAGGACGTCTCCTAAAAAGACAGTGACTGGCAGAGCAAGGATAACTGTATCCCCAGATGGACAGCAGATGCAAAAGAAAATCAAGTTATACCAGACTAAATTTAGATCAAGTATCACGTGTCAAATCCAGAGTCTGTAGCACGGACAGCCACAGATCATTGTGCCTTTCACTTCTTTAAAAATTTAGACTGTCTTTGTTAAAGAAAAAAAAAAACCACATAAACTAGAAATAAGCCTTCTGGGGGAATAAAGTGGCATGAATATGTTGTAAGGAAGTTAGCACATACCACCCCAGGCAAGCTAGGGAAGCGTTAATTGCTCTGGAGATACCTGGTGGGCTGTACCAGTGAGAGTTTTTGGGTACAGTGATACACCTCCGCCACAATCCAACTGTGCCGTTGCACCGGAAGAGTGCATCTGTGTAGGTCTTCTCATCTGCCTCTTCGCTGACAAATTCCTCCCAGATGCTCCTACCAGCTTCACTAACGTTCTCAGCGGGGGACAGGGTGTGGTATTCGTACCAAAAGTCGGTGCCAATGGAAGCTGCCATATAGATGGTGGAGATGAGGCTGAGAACACAAGCAATTACTAGCGCTGTAGCAAAACGGTTGTCCATCATTGCGCCCTTGCTGCTGTAAGGAAAGAGAGGGCCAAGTGAGTAACTGCTCTGATACTAAATGCAAAGTTATCCTAGCAGTGTCAAACTCATGACATCATTCCTCTTACGCAATGTCACCTCAGGATACGTATGTCTTCCTTTTCCAACGCGCTGGAATCAAAGGAACAACTGAGCAAGTCTACAGTACTAGTCACCATCTGCCAGATCTGCAAGTTCAAGGCATGGATATTGCCCTTCTTCCAGCCACGCTGCACTAGCTGCTCCCTCTGAGACAGCAACTGACAGAGCAACAGCAACTCTGTCCCCAAAGCAGATGGCAGCACAGCTCACTGCCATTTGTGATCCTGATTGTAGGGAACTGCAGAGAATCCATCCACAGCGCCCAGGCAGAAGACTTATCTTTCCTTAAGAGATTACCAAGGGTAGAAGTTATTTTTAGCCTGCCATCCCATACGGCTTCCACAGCTTGTGTTTACACCAAAGATAAGAACCACAAGCACGCCAAAAAAGCTCTTCCAGGCTGTTCACAAAGGGCAGCCATGCCAAGATGCAGGAATGCCTTTAGGGAAGCAGAGAAATGTATCTAGGCACTAGAGACAGAACACGAAGTAAGCACTGAAAGACAAATTTGGAAATTATGATAAATGCTGCGATGATGCAACAACACATACAGTGGTGTTTCTGAAGAACTAAAACGATGCAGGGGGGTTGCCCTGTTCCATGGCAACAAGATGACAAGAGTTTCCAAAACTGAAAGGCCTTCATGCGCTGGCAGGAGGACTTTGCTCTGGCTCCCTGTATTAGGGGTCACTTATGCCCTCCTTTGCAGGGTCACGCTCACAAATCATGTAAATTCAGGGTCAAAGGAGGCATGGGAAAATACAGATACCACACATGCTTACACTTACAACAATACTGTGACTTTAACGAGTAATTGATTGCTAATACATGGAATGTTTTGCAGATAGTGCAATACATCAGAGGACTCTCAGACGCCTGTTGTGCTCATGTGTTTTCTGTGCTTGATTAAATTTATGGATTATGATAAATCAGGCTTGATGCACTTACCAAAAAAAAAAAAAAATCAATTGACCTTAAGTCAGCAGCTAGAGCTAGTGTGGTTACATGAGCTACTATCTAATCAGCTCTTGTCTATTGCTTGTTCTACCTCCCTTCTCCCACATACTTTAATCAAAATATTTTGGTCTAGCTTCTTTGCAACTGAATGAACCGCAACTGGAAACAGCAAATGTTTTAAAACACAGCACTCACAACGAAAAACGTGAGCACTCAAGTCAGACCTGCCAATAAGAAATTCAGAACTATGAAACAAGGTGCAAATTAAAGCAGGGAGTTTCAAAGGCACCGATATTTGCTGCTAACAATGCCATTCTTATTTCTTTTCCCTCCCATCTGCTCCTCTATTTGGTTGAAACTGGCTAACAAGGTTGGGGAGGAGAGATGATGTGTACCCATATAATCCCTTATGGTTAATTTCCGTATTCAAGGAGGGATATTACAGAGAGTGTGCCTCATTTAACTGCATCCTTAGCAAAGAGTAAGAATAGAACTGATTTTTGGTGAACTGACAAGCAGGACCCATTTAAAATACTGCAAAGTTTGCATACCACAACTGTACTTAAATACTAATCCACAAGCTGTGAACTTAGAAGCTAGGACAAATACCGAGAGGGAGAAAACATTGTATCTGGGCTTATTTATCTAGAAGACATAGAATCAAGCCCAGACTTGAAAGCAAATACTCTGTGCAATGTTTAATTCTTGGTTATGTACTTATGTTCTCCTTTGATACCCTAGCATTTAGCTCAAGGTACACAGGACATTGGATGAGCAGAATAGGGACAGAGCAAGTTGCTGTATAGGGCTGACTTCACTATTCATCCCCACTGAGTTCACTGAGGGATCCCCTCCCTTTCACAAACTTCTCGCAACGTAAATAGGGCAAGTGGCATTTCCAGGGCCAAAGCTGTGTTGCCTGGCTCCTGCCCAGCTGAGCTCAGAGCTGAGCAGATCCTCTGGGAACTCTTTCTCAGGGCAAGCAGCAGAACAGGCTCATGAGCAGGCTGGTCTGGATTTTCCACTATATTGCAGTCACATTCACTGCAAGAGGAACCCTCTGCAACAGACTGCTCTCTTTAGAAAGTGCTTTCTCTGGAAGGGGGAAATAGCAAGAACCTACAAGCTCCACCCTCAGAGTAGAGTCCCGCAAAAAAGAACGTAAGCAGGACATTATCGGGCCATTGGTTTGCTGCCATTGTCTTTTAATATAAATGCTTACAATAATAAAGTCCTGTCAACTTTGCACCTAACGTACAGAAAGAAAACAACTGGCTCAAAAAAAAAAAAAAAAAAATCTTACTTTCAGATACAACACCCCTGCTGCCAGGTGCAGAACACTGGTGCTGGAAATATTAAAACGCAACCACACACTTCTGGCCAGCTTTCTGTGCGTTGGCATACAGTGGACTTGGCAGGTTGATGTCAGCTGGCAACCAAGAGCAGTTCACAAGCAAAATGAAGGGTTAAATATCAAACAGTAAATTAAAGCACTGTCCAGTGTTCATTACCCACTTGGTAAAAGGGACATGGCTATCCACTGACATCCAATCCTTGCAATGCACAGCTCTGCGACAGGCAGAAAGCAGCTGAGGTGGCTACAATCCCCAACATTTAGCGGGTGGCTTTGTGTGGCATTTGTCCCAGAAAGAACACACATGGATTTTCAGTATGGACAAGAAGGTGCCAGGGCAAGAGCACACCCCCAATTCCTTATAAGAAAGGTCCCCTCAATGCTTCTGCTTAACACTTCAACTACTTACTGAAGAACTCTACAACACTTTAGGCAAATTTTAAACTAGTTCTTCCTGCCACAGTGTAGTTGACTACTCTGCCCATTCACTGTGTATACCCAATGCGTCTTCATTTACAGTAGACACACCCCCACTTAAACGAGGTGTCCTTTGCTCTGTTAAAAAGAGAACCATCCTTCCAGCCCTAGACAGAGCTCAATGGGAGTAGTAAGCATAGTCAGTAAGAAACAGTTACCAGAGAAGACCATGAAGAAAGACACCGTGTGTTTACGCGATTATGCCACACTTTGCAAAAGGTTCTATGCCGAAGAATATGTAGGAGGTGCCTTAGAATAAGCTTACTTACCAAAAAATAACATTACTATTACCAAATATGACATTAATTATAAAGACATAAAGATTGATAATAAATCGAAATACTTTGCCTTTATAGGCTATCAGCAAGAACCTTCCCTGTTTTTACAAAAGGTTTGTTCATGTGGAACTGCCAGCACATTTTATTCTAACAGTAGAAGCCATTTCAAACAAGTTACGGCGGCAACTAAGCTGTGCAATGAATATAAGAGAACACAAGGCAGCAGTAAACAGGCACTCAAGCAGAAGTGCTTCACAGGATATTATACTCATTTTTGAAAGAAGTGAGACATAAAAATTTCAAAGCACTAGCTCATAAAAGAGAAGGCAAAGGCCAAAGTAGCAGCAACATTCAAAGGAATGACTAGATGCATGCACTTCATAGAAGGGGAAAAAAAAGGGCAAGTCAGTAGAGTTGAAAAAGAAAAAAACATAGAACAGCACAAAAGCAAGTATTCTGGCAAAAAAAAAAAATCAACTGTAAGACTAGAGAACGGATAAGCATTTTAAGAAGTTACTGTACCATGGCAGAGGGGAATACAAAAATGTGAATATTTTTATCCTGTTACAGCAATCATTCCCTTCAGCCAACAGTGGGCCACCACATTTAAGAAACTCCTTTTACCTGACATCAGAAAAAAGGCTGCGTTTGCTGGCATTTTCTCAGAAAACATGCTTGCGATCTGACTGCACTTTGGGAAAGCAGAATAGGCAGAAGGCCTAAAAGAAGATGTAAATGTGGGGAGAGGGCTGGCAACACTACTGAACAGGATCCTCCTTTTAATACTCAGGGCAACAGAGGAGTAGGAAAGAATGCTACCAAACACTTTTTTACCTTCAGAGGTCCTCAGAGTCCCTCAGGACACACAGCTTCAATGATTCCAGGAGACTTCAGAGACACAGTGTTGTTTGTGTCTGGCGGTAAGTGGAGAGCATGAAATGCAAACTTCCTATCTGCCCTAACTGTTCCATTCATTCAGTTTCTTCAACACCATCAGCTCACAAAAAGTGATCTAGAAGTAGAAAGCAAACCAAATGGTTTGAGATCATCATTTCGCTTCGAAATCATTTAACAGAAATCTCCCAGCGTTACTTATTAAGAAAAAAAAATATTTGGGGGGGGGAATGACTGCAAGAGACCGCATGCCAGCAGCACCATGCCCCACCCAGGCACACAGGCAGCCGCCGGGGTAAGTGACCGTAAGAACGGCTCTCGCCCCGTGCAAGCGCGGAGCCCCGCAGCCGGTCGGCCAGCCGGGCCGCGCTCCGGCACCGGCACCGACAC
>WAAD01023683.1:185083-206383 GCA_013389945.1 Fregata magnificens | reverse complement strand
CGCCCCGCCGTGCCCAGGGCCAGGGCAGCGCCCCACCCCTCTCCGCCGCGCGGGGCGCCCTGGGGGACATAGTTCTCCCGCCCTCTTCCGGAACAGCCGCGGCCTGCCGGCCCAGCTGCACCATGGGAGATGTAGTTCTCCACGTCTCCCCGCCCCTCCGCCACCGCCGCCATGCCGACCGGGAGTTGTAGTCCCCCGCCGCCTCCCGGCCAGCCAACCCTCCCCTTTCGACGTCCACTGGCTTCCCCAGAGCCCGCCACCGGGCAACCCACCTCGCCTCCTCCCCTCAGCCACCGGTGTGTCCACAGGGTGCCCGTCACCCCGCCAACACTTGCAGGCCCCAAAGCAGGGCTCCGCCGCTGACACAGGCCCGGCTCGGCTCAAACCGCGGCGGCCCAGCCCCACACCTCCACACCTCAGTGCCACGCCGACTCATGCCGAAATTGCACACCTGCAAGACACGGGTGCTTGGGAATCTGCAGTCATGCTCCCAACGTCCTGTACCTGCTATAACCGCCATGAGTTTTTACAGAAACACAAAAAAACGCTTTGCAAACTCTCGTTTCTTCATTTGCAATTATTTGGCCTCCCCCTGAGGCCATACGGCTCACATTTCTTTCTTTTTTGCTTGAGGGCTTGTAAAAATGGTGTCACGACATCCTGGCTGAATGACTTGGGAAAACAACAAGGGAAGAAGAGGTAGTAAAAATTGCAAAAAATGACAACGCTGGCTCCACGCCCCAAATTGGACATTTCCGCCCATCCCTGGTACACATCCCCATGCAAATTGCCAGAGGACTCTTAAAAGTGGTTAACAACTCCCCTGGCTGAGAGGCCGCCACACCCAGTTTTGATTTTACCAACCTCCAAACTAGCAAACAAATACTCAGAAAAAACAGAATCACGTCCAAGGTTTTCATGTCTCTGAGGGCTTCCAGGGAACGATCCCGACCAACTCCTCTCCCAGAGCAGCCAGGAAGCATTTTTGCAGCGAGGTAAGAAGCTAGGATGGCAAAGGTGAAAGCAGTGATATAAGAAACTTCTCCGACTTGGTGCGACCACATGAAACGTTTTATTTTAAAAAATAATTAGGAATTCTATGTAATTAAGAAACCTCTGCCTGTATGCCCCACCTTTCCAGATCATGGAACCATCTCACCAACACCTCATAATGTAACTGCAAGGATGTATTTTGGGGTTTGACTGGGATTTATGCTAGAGTCCAAAATATTTAACATCTTTATCGATGGCCTGGAAGAAAGCAGAGTATCGCTGATAAACTTCACAGATGACACGAGGCCTGAGGGAAGAGTAAATAATGACATGGAGAGGGCACTGGTACAGGGTGACCTGATCATTTGGCAGCCGGGGGCAAGCAAACATGCATTTCAATAAGGTCATCGATGAGCTCATTCATTTAAGAGCAAGACTGGGGACTATACTTACCTGACATAAAACTTTATCCTGGGAAGCACAAAATGAAAAGGACAAATGGGTCACAGTGGATTACCAACAGCCAAGATGGTGCTGTGGTCAAAAAACCCAACTTTCCTGCAACCTCAGATGTATAAACAGATGTCACAAGGAGGAAAGAAGTTGTATCTCATCTAGAGTTGCTGCTGGCTGCTTAAGTAGCATGCCTAGTTTTGACATGTCGATAAAGTAGAGAGAAACCTGAAAAGGGACATGAAAATCACTGAGCAATTAGAAAACCTCTCTCAGTGAAATATATCACAGAAGGTCAGTCAATTTAATGTATTGAAGAGAGAGCTAAGGAGTTGCAAGACCATAAAATACATGTAATGGCAATAGGGAACAAAAAAATCAGTAACAGTTTTTTTTCAGTATACCTGGCAAAAACTATCAGAAGTTGAAGGTAGAAAACGTTAAAAGAAAAAAAAAAAACCAAACAAAACCCCTCTGTATTCTAAGCCACGAGATAAGCAGAATTGGAACCGTTTACTGTAAATCATAGTGAATTATCTAACACTGGCAAGTCTATAGGTTTTTCTCCTAAAAGATCTAATCTTCTAAAAATGAGAATCAATTCTGGAAAATTTTGCAGCCATTACAGAATCAGACTACAGTGGGCTCTTCTTCATAATCTGCCCTGCTCGAAAACAGCCAGAGGGAAGAGATGTGTGTTCATTTCATTTATTTAATTTCAAATACTCTCTACAGATTTCACCTGGACTTTTTTTTTTTTCCCCTGGAAAAATACCCCTCCATATAGTAAGAGTAACCCAATAAAAACGTTACAAAGGAACGCACCGAGTCATGCATTGCTAACACTGATCTTTTTTCATTTTCTCTTCTTTTTGCACCTCCTCAGTGTGCCTCAGCAGAACCACTGGTTCATCAGTTTAACTACAGGACAGGATCATTTGGGAAGGTTTTGAAAGTAAAAGTTTGCTTTACTGTGCAGAAACCGTGGCAGTTTGCACATGAAAGCATGAAGGGAATAATGCTGATGGCTACAGCTTAAACACTGTTCCTGCTTTTTGCAAAACTGAAGTTTCTTCGATAGCAGACCTGGATCATGTGCACTGGTCAGTACCTCTAACAGAAGTTCTCAGGCACTGATAGAAAGTTTAACATCAGAGTGCTGCAAACAAACCAACCAACCAAACAACACCCTAGTATGTTGCAAAAAATTTGTGTCATACAAAATTTGTGTCATTTTAGCTCTCACAGTCTAAGGAAATAAGTAAACATTTGTAGGAGGCGGCACCATCTCTGTTAAATGAAGTTGACACAGGATGAGAAATGAGAGAAGAAATGAAAAAAACCTTCTTCATATATCACATTCGCTTCAGGAGTTACTGATTCAGACTGGAAAAAGGTGTTCAAAAGTCTGCCTGTTTCTTCCAATACTACTAGTTAATTTACTACAAGATATTGCCTCTCCCAACAAATAGTCTCTTTGTAATAACAAAAAAGGGCAGTTTTAGTTTTTGTGTTTTAGGCACCATCTATGAGCATTTCACACAGCCAGAATGAGCAGAAAATCCCATGGATTCCCCTCAGACCTCTTCATACAGTCGCCCTGGTTTTATTTCTGCCTTCTGTATTTTTCTATCTATCACACAGAACATGGTAGGCTAAGAAAACCCTACCCTAATTATAATTTTCACATTAGAGAGAAGACCTTCTAGCTTCTTCCAAATACGATGAATAGCACAAGTTCGCTTTAATGATACCCACTTGTCCTCTAAGTCAGTGGTCTCCAAACCTTTTTATCATGCACCCCATCCGTCAGTAAAAACTTTTTGAGCATGCACCCCTACTATACGGGGGTTTTTTTGAATTATATACATGTACTACTGTACTAATATATTATGTACATTATAAAACCTACACAAAAATATAAATTAAAAAGGGATGAGATAAAGAGGAAATAAACACTATTTTAAAAATACTTATTTTATTAAGTGTACAAAAAATATTTTCTTCCCACACCGCACTTTGTAGACCACTGCTGTTGGTATGAAACTATTTCAACCTATCCCGATGCATTGTCTCAGTGCCCACAGTTTTACCTGAATCAGTTCTACCCTCTCCTCTTTGTTCACGGGTGAAACTTCTGTTGGTTAGCATTCATCTGGTTACCTCTGAGCCTGCCTTCAGCTAGGTTATAGCATAGTAGGGCAGTTTCAGCCAATTTGGTGGGGTTTTTTGGTTGTTTTTTTAATTGTCTGCAAATCTCTATTCCTTACAGAATGTTTTTGAAGCACAATCATTTAGAAACTACTATACTTTCTTTTACAGCCAAATGAACCTCTGTTCCTTCTCAGCATTTATCATCATTAATAATTTACAGATACATAGCTTATTTTATCTAGATGCCTGTGCTTCTATAAAAGCATGTGTACAAGTTGGAATAAAACCACATTTAAACTATCAGTAAAATTGAGAATGTACAAAAATTTGAAAAACCCCCAAACCCACACCTTGCTACCAGAAATGCTTCAATTGCAGAAATTTGTAATGGGGGGTGTGCGTGTGTAAGAAACTACATCAACAGCCCTGCATACTTCCTGTGCAGATAGTTCTGCTGTGCACCTCTTTTACCGATTTTGCCACAAAATTAGAAGGCTGCCATAATACATGTATCACACGCATTACAGAACTGCAAAGAAATACACGAAATCTTGCTACTGTTGGAAACACCTCAGCATTTCCTATGAGGAAGATTTAAGGAATGGTACAAACACTGACACGACAAACTTCACAAGTGCATTTGAGAAAGGCAGGACCATCAGAGAAACGTACGGTCTAAAGCAGAACTGGCCAAACACATGGCCATGATTACAGTATCTGCTGTGAGTGTGTGGTTACAAGAGCTTTAGGTTCACTCTCAGGTTCAAAGCTACTCAGCTGCATTTTTTTCAGAGCTGCGTCAAGGGCTGGACAAGATGAGTACCCCGAATGGAAGAACATACACCCAAGCCAAGCCAGTAGCTGTTGCTTCAGCAGAAAATTTTGTTCACGAAAAGGGTTTACACGTATCTGGCGAGGTCTCGGAGGAGGAAAGCCCTGTGAAAATCTAGGAGGGAGGTGAGGAGAGAGTGGAGGCTGTCCTCCTGGTGACAAAACATCTCACCCCATCTCTTGGATCTCAGCACATCACATGCTGAGCTTTCCGGAATATCTATGCGGAAGTGTTATGAGGGGAACTTCGGTGTGCTGAGTATTTTTGAGAGCTTGGCTCTACCTCAGGGAAATGAGCTCTGGGAAGAGTAAGACCCTACATGACACCTTCAGTGAAACAATACCACATAAAGAAGCCACAAGGCTTGCAGCCTACCGACAAATATGCCTGCTGCTGCTTCACTCAGATAATTACAGATTGCTTCATTACTCGTGACAATGCTTCATATTATCTTTGCAAATCTTCTGTCCAGATAAGGAAGTGTCACATCTGTAATATGGCAACACACGGCGACATCCACAAGTCTATTTAAAGCATTCAGGAAATACAGAGCAAATTCAAGAGAACAGAGTTGATCCCTGTTGGAAAAAGGTTTACTATCTAATTTTTTATTTTAGTAACTAAGGCTGTTAAACTACAGGGAGACAACAAAGTGAGGAACCGCAAACACAGGCATACAAGGGCATATGCTTATCTTTATGGTTCCATTAAGCTTTTTAAAAAGTTACTCACTTTTTTCTCTGCTCTGGGATGGGGAAAGGGAGGGAGTGAATTTCAAGAAGGAGTATGCAGTAGTGTGAGATGGAGGGAGAGAAGTTTGTGCCTGATTTCTAAACCTTGCAACTGCATGTAACCTGTTAGGATCTAAGTGCAGAGTAAAATAACATGTAGGTCCATCTTTGCAAGAGAGGCAGAACTCTTATACCGCAGACTGTATGGTTCAGCTGATCTTCTGCTCTAGTACTGATGGAAAAAGAATGCCTCTATTTCCCAGTGCTTCTAGGAAGAAAAAAACTGAAACATATTCCTTGAAGCAGAAATAAGCAAAGATGACACAAAACTCACCTCTGCACTGAATCCATCAAAAATAATTTCTGTAAACTGTAAGATAGTTGGGCATTTTTACACAACTCTTAGCTGAAAAGTAGGTATATCTTTTGTAATCTTCAGATGGCGAGAAGATGATTTTTAGCCTGTGCTTCCTTACAGGTTCACACTTAATGTCTGTGGCAAACAAATCAGTAATCTAAGCCAGGGTGTTTTTATACACCTTGATCTTTTTTCAGAGTCTGTGATGGCTGAATTACACTCACTGAGATAATTTAATCCTTAGACATTCCATAAAAAACAGTCAGCTAGAGTCCACTAGTGCCCTACTGATAGGAAGGCAGTTGTATATAACTAGCTCCTTATTAGACATCAGCATATCTACGCCAAGAGAGAGTGCCCACCTAAATATCCCTTGATCCAGCAGCCTGTCGTTTAACAGCAGCTGGCTGCTCTTCCATGTGCCTGGAAGTCTGCCAGGTACCTGCCGTACTGGAGCACATAACCTGAGCACTGGCAGAGTGAATCTGAGTGCATCCAGAGTGCACTAGAGGGACTAATTTGCTGTCCATGCAATTTGGAGTTGCTCTTTGCCTGTGGAGACATACATAGATGCGATCTCTCTGCCCGGGGCTTCAGCAGGCTCCGGTAAGGAATTTACTCAAAGCTTTGAGAATCCTGAAGACGCTCCTGGTCTGTGAACATGCAGGTGGTAGGGGAAGGAGAAAATGAATTTATCTGCAGAAGAGAGGAAGGATGATGAAGACCAGTAGCAGAAGTTTCAAATTAGTATGCACTGAGAAAGCTGTAATGAATTCAGTAGTTTAAAAAGTGAGAATTTTCATTCGATTTACGCAGCGCTGAAAGGGCTATCTGTAAGGTAAGCTACAGCTGGAGTGATATTGATATTGCGAATGAAAGATGAAGGAAACCAGAGCTCATTAAGAGAAGCGAGCACTGTAGAAAACAACATCTCAAGAGCTATGCGGGCTGTGCAGTCAGAAGGAGAAGGAACAAACCATTGCTCTGGAGACCTGGACTGTTGCCGATAAGGAAGCCTGTGCGGGGATGGGAACGTCAAGTCAAGTTTCAAATTGCAGAAGAATGTATGACACACTGGAAAACTGTCCTCTAGGTTTCTAATACATTCATAAAGCTGGGTTTGGGGAGCCTAGGGCTAGGGGAACTGGAGGGACTGCAGGGCACGAGTGGGGGGTACTGGCAGAGCAGCGGAGAGCCTGGGACTGATACAGAACACCTAATCACAGGGCAGAATGGAGATGGTAGTCTTAAATGTTTTTCCCTAAATATTTTTCTATGAGACAATTACTCTCAGCAGAAAATAACAATCATAAATGGACAAAGAAACTAAAAACCTCCAAGCCTCAGTAAAGTTGAACTTGCCCCGAAAAGCAATTTATAGAAAATGGTCTGAGTAAAGATAAAGAATGTGGCACCTGAATTCACTGTTCTCTGACTTCTTCTGAGCTGGTACAATCTCAAACGTCTGCAAACTAGCAATATCCTGTCCTAAAAAATAAAAAGTTCAGAATCTTGAAAACTATCTTCCCTCCCCCCAAAATAAAAGCAAAACCCAAACCTGGTTCGCTTATACAGGCAAAAGCAAAATGAAGATAAAATCAGTAAAACTAAAACTGATTTCAAAAAAAGAAGCAAGTGTTTATTCTGAAGATAGGGTTTTGACTAATCAGAGACTCTCGTCACTTGTCCATTGCTCATGCAATTGGCTAAGAGTATATAAATTACCCCCCCCAAAACCACTTTTCTCCTCCTCCCTCCCCCCACTCCTCCCCCCTCATTTGCTAACATGTTTTTAAAGAAGACCTTGAGGGGAAGGGTAGGGGGAGCTCAGAGCCTTCCTCAGAGCGGGGATGAGGACAGCTTGGCCAGAAATGGAACTCACCCAGCTTTCGCCCGTGACGACGGTCACTTTCAGCTACGACTACTACTATGATGACAACTGCCAATATCAGTACCTGCAACATATGTCTACTTTCCTCCCTATCCTGTACACTGCTGTGTTCCTGGTGGGCATCGTCGGCAACTCCATCCTGATAGTAGCCTTGGTCTTCAAGCGACGGGTCCAGAGGCTGATCGACGTCTTTATCATCAACCTCGCTGCATCTGACTTCATCTTCCTCATCACGCTGCCATTCTGGGTGGACAAGGAGGCGTCGGATGGGAGCTGGAGGGTAGGATCTTTCCTCTGTAAAGCTAGTTCCTATGTCATCTCAGTCAACATGTACTGCAGCATCCTCCTCCTCACTTGTATGAGTGCTGACCGGTACCTTGCTATCATGCATCCCTCTATCGCTAGACGGGTCAGAACAAGATCCTATTCCAGCGGACTCTGCATCTGTGTCTGGTTATTATCCTGCTGCTTAGGAATGCCAACGCTTTTGTCCAGAGAACTGAAGAAGCAATATGGAAAGACTTACTGCACAGACAAAGCCATGACAGAAGCCAAACAGATCGTGTCACTGATGCTTTTAATGCTGGCCTTCTTCTTCCCACTGTTGAGTATCTTAACCTTTTACTGCTCTATCACCAAGAGACTCTGTGTGCATTATCAGAGAGCTGGGAAACATGATAAGAAACTGAGAAAATCCATCAAGATCGTCTTCATTGTAGTGGCAGCTTTTGTTATCTCCTGGGTTCCCTTCAACCTTTTCAAGCTTATGGCCATCCTTTTGGGACTCCTGAAGCAGCCTGACTGTTTTCCCAACATGGTTGCCCAGCTGGGCATGAAGGTGAGCAGCCCTTTTGCTTTTGCCAACAGCTGTGCCAACCCTTTCATTTACTATTGCTTTGACAACTACATCCGCAGAGCCATACTCCGGTGCCTGTGCCCATGGGTGAAAATCAGCAGCAGCAGCAGCAACTCTGACACTCTGGACACTCACCTGAGCCACTCCTTATCCAATTTTGTTGTGGGGGAGTATGCCGCTAGGAAGAGGAAGCGCTCTGTGTCCCTCTGACTGGGAGCCAGGACTGTGGAGGAAGGAACTTCTCTCTCCAGAGATGGCAGGAAAAGACTAAAGTGAGAGAAACCAAAAAAAAGAAACAAGCGACAGAGACAGAGACGCAAGTGTAATGCAGCCGGCACTTCAGGTGGGAGGAACGCTGCTTCCCTTTAAATGCAGACAGATGGAATAGGAAACCTTAACCACAGAATTACGGTTCACAATGATCGCTGTGTCACTGCACGGTGTAAATCTGAAACCATTATACCGAGAAATATCCACAAATGCTTACGCTGGAACCCCAGTACAAGTGCTACAAACTACAGAAAAGAATCACGATTCAGTCAAAGCTGCTCTGAGGCAAGCTTTGAACTTATATGTATGTAGGTTTTTATTCCACGCAGAGCAAGAAAAAAAACACAACAGAAGTGTTTCTTCTCTTTGGTTCCTAGCTTACCCACAAACATGTCATAATGTCCTCAAACCAACCTGATCAATTCTGGTTTTTTGCAGGCTTTCTGAATGTAGAAATCCAGTGTTTTAATGAATTTGTGTGTTACCAGTTTTCATAACTTGAGTCATGTGCATTTTTTTTTACATCTCAGCTTCTTATTATGGCATCAAATCTTAGTTTTAATCACAATAATTAAAGCAAATTTCTAGCCCCTGTGCTTTCAGAAAAAAAGATGACTTGAAGGCAGAGAAACGGGAAGACAAGTAAAAGAAATCCTGCATTTAACCTTTTTCTTAAAGGAAAAAACCCAACAAAAAACCACTTATGCTTTTTAAGACTTTTTTGAGGATCTGACACAATTTCTGACTGCTTGGGTTGTCATATAATGGTACAACATTGTGTGCCATTCAAAGCCCAGGTCTGCTTTGTTTAGCTGCAACTGGTTTATATAAAGACATATGCAGTAGGGCTACTTTCTCTCACTGGAATCAAAGTAAAATGCAAATGTGCCTGAAAAGCAGAATTAGCCAGAGTTTCACAAACATTTGAGTGATTCTCTGTGAGAAGCACAGAGAATCACGGAGAATGCTGAGAAAACTTGGGTGCATGGATGCTCACAGAAAAGGAATTCAAAAGGACCAATATTTTAGTTCATTTACAGAGTTGAACTCTGTAAATAAAACAGCTCTATGAAGTTGGCTCATTCCTATCCAGCAATCTTTGGGAAATGCAGAGGCTTGGCATTTAATATGCTGTGGGGAAGATATCACTTGCCCAACTGGTGTCATGTCTGACAGCAAACGGGGTGAGGAAACAGAAAGCTCCGTGTTTTTAACAGCTGTAGTACTTCCTAGATTTGCAAGTTGAACACATGTGGAACAAGGAGTTATGCAGCTCATCAGAAAACTGGTACTGGACTTTTATAAAGCTGGCTACATCTATTTTATTAAATCTTTCATATCCTTCTAAACGCCAATGATTGATAGAAATGTTTGCTTAAAAGGAAGAAACCAGGGTACAGTGTTCTAAAGTGCACAGTTAAAAGTATTAAACTTCCAACAGCACTGGGATACCTTGGCTGTGTTGCAGTATCTCATATTCTGTTGTCTCCCTTGTTAAATGTTTAGCTTAATATAATACTTCTTGTCATAAATAAAATAAATCAGTATCATAAACCATCCAGGATGTGTAATGTGACTAAGTCAAAAGACTGTTAAAACTTTCCTTTTATATTTCCTGATTTTTAAAGATTTTTATCTCTCTTCTCTTTTGCGCTTAGCCTTGAAGCTTTTGAACTAGCTTTCACGAAACCCACAAAGGTGTTGACTAGAGGCAGAAGTCGTCTTATCACTAAGCCATAAAATAAAATACATGGAAACAAATCCTGAGTTGCAAAAAGTAAAAGATTTTTAATGGTACTTACAGCCCTGTAAGATAAAGCAAATTCAACTCTGCCAACGAAAGAAAGAGTGAGCAAATATACATCTTTGAGTCTACTTTTTAAGAAGTAAAATAAGCTCGTAACAACTTGCATGCAATCTATTATACAGCAAACCCCGCATCATTTTACTGGGCAGCAGTGTTTCAAGTTAAGTTTTAAGAGTTTGTTTCTGTGTTGCCTTCTCCCAGCTTTGCCAGGGAAGGAATAAGGTGGCACACAAATCCATACTGTAACTGACCAGAGGGACTCAGAGACAAGTCTCTCATAAACAAAAAGACTTGCAGCAATAGTCCCTGGATCACTTTGATCACCATAGAAGAGACTTTTACATTTCATTGAAGCTAAGAATTGTCTTCTAGGCAATCAGATGCAGGATATTATTCCTAGAATAACAATGAGGCATTTTACAAATCTATCGAAAGTTACTTTTATTCTTATTAGGGAGTGGTCTAACTAAAAAGAGTCACTGCCTCCTACTTAAGAAGAGGACACAGTGAGTTCTAGGGTGAGCGGTTACACCCATGCAGACCTGCTAAAAGACTTCAAAGGGAAGACAGCTATACCAGCTAACATAATTAATGAAAAACAGAGAAAAATGGGCAAATCCTGATGACCTGACTACTGTCTGGAGAGCAGGGGAAAAAAATTGTAAACTGAATGATGGAAGAGGTATCCCTCTGATGTAACTGCAGCACGAGTACATTGACTACAGCTTTTCTTTTCACACCTCTGTATTTTCTAAACATCTGTAAACGGGGATGACTATTTTGGGTGTTATAAATAAGTCCGGGTATTTGCATTTTTTATTGAACCTTGCGGTCGTGCTGTTTAATGTAGGCAGAGCAACGAAAACATACCTCACGCAAGGGCAGTGCAAACCTAGAAACCAAGACATGGATGTCTTGCCCAACTCCCCAGCCAGTTCCCTACTGTACCCACAGGCTAACAGAGCAAGCCCTTATTGGAGCAGGTGGAGAGCTGGCACTATAGGGTCAGTGGAGGCAAAAGTGTCTTCCAGTAATTGCTGGTGACACTGTGTGCTCTCTGGCACACAGTAAGATACTGGGATATGTGCCTGGGCTACGAGGGGGGCATCACAGAGAGACACACTAGCTTTTTGCTCTCCCCTCCCTCCAGTGCATGCATTTTTTTTCTCCCCCACTACCCTCTCTAAAAGATTTTGGTTTTCTTCCTCCACGTGACAAGACTTTTCTCCCCACACATAACAGCCAGACTCCTTTTTCAGGCTTACAAATGCATGAAGAGCATCAACTGTGTTTTCAGACCTTCCAGTGTTTGAAAATCAGAACAGTGCCAGTTCAAATTTTAATCTTATTTGCAGTCACCCTCCAAAACTACTGCCTCAATAGTCTCTTCTCAATCTCTTATCCTCCCTCTACCTTTACTAGTACATAACAGGAGACTTATTTTTTTAATTACAAAAAGAAGCCTAAGACTTGCATTTCAACTAACCTATGATTTTTATTACAAAAACAATTCACATCGTAGTAAGTCAGACTCATTCATTATTTCCTCAATCCCTACCCAAAGCAGAACAGTGTCTTTGGAATATAATCAATCTACAAGACTTTGAATCATTTTAAGTTAGGGCTGCCAGTGTCTGTCTGTCTTTTTTTTTTTTAATACTTCAAAATACCAGATCAACTTGGAACAATGACTAAGGACTAATACCAAGATCTCCTTCCATTGCCTAAAGCTTTAGTACTGGCATCTGGAAAAAAAACCAAATAAACTTGCTAAATTTTGCCAGGCTTGAAGAGAATCACATATAAATGCCACAGCAAATGCTCCACATGAGCAAAAAAAAATACAAAAGAGGCAACTAATTCAACAAAGCAGAACTCTCTGGATTCTTCTAGGCTTTCATCCAAAAGACCGTACCCTATGAAGGTGCTTATTTTACTCTTGTAAACTGCAGATCTATTTGACATTTTCACAACATTATTTTCAATTATTTCTTTCAAAGAAAAGGCAACCTATGCTTGAACAAACTTACTTCTGGAATTTTGACTATTCTGTGTTAATACTCATTATTTGTTTGTCAGCACTAATACAGCTTAGGATGATACCAAAATTATTGTGATTTTAAGTATTTAACCTGGTAGACTTGAGTAATGTAACAGGATGCCTATTTCATCCGTGTTAAAAGAACTTAATGACTGTAAAGTGGTTTGCTATGTGAAATGGAAATGGTGCAATTCTGATATGACACTTGCCAAAGATCTTGCTAAGTAATTTGGACTGGTTTTTTCCCCCCACTTTTATTATTTTAAAATACATCTGATATGATTGCAGCTAAGAAATATGGTTTGGTTTTTTGTAATCGAGCTTCTCCTTTCATTGTCATGAAAAGGTAGCAAAGCATTACTAGAAAATCTGTCAGCAGATCTGGATGGGAACATTCACCTGCCCATCCCACAAACCTTTTCATGATTTCAGAGATGCTTTTGTACTGCCTTGGAATGAAAGCAAGACCTTTTGAGGTTTTCATGAAAACAACTACACCACCAGCACCACCCCCAACAGTCTAGAGGTTGGTGCACTTTCCTGAGATGTGCACAATCAAAGTTGAAGTGCCTCTGCTTCTTGATATACATCAGGACCTGGTAAGATGCATCTCTCGGTCTCCATTTTGGCTTCAATGAATCAGCGTTTTTCAGAAATATAGTATTTCATCTCAACGCAAAGAAAAATTGTACCCAGACCTGATGCTTACTTAAATGGGCAAAGAATTTTTGCAACCTTCATTTCAGCACCAGATGTGCTAACACTGGCAACTGCACCACCGCTAAATGGTACTTGGAGTTGCAGAGTGCTGAGGAAAAAGTAACACAGGGAATAGCTTCAGATCCAAAATGAGCAGGGCCAACTTACTGCCCTCAAACAAGTAAGACAAATGGTGTAGTCACCGCACTGAACTGACCCTCCACAAGTACTGCAGTAAAGGTTGGCTCTTGGAAGCTAGGAGGAGAACTTCTACTGACCAAGGTGCAGCAAGATTTCATCTGCAGCTTCTTGTCCTGGCTCTGTCAGACTGGGGGGATGAAAAGCCCCTCACAGCATGTCTGTGCCTCAGGTTTCGAATAGGCTGCATTACAATAAGAACATTTCCTGACTTCGCAAAGATGTTGCAACGATACATTTGTTGACTGCTGCACAGGAACAGTAAGGTCGTTGACAAAAGAAGTTTTTTTTTCAGGTGCTTGTAAGGCATACAGTACAAAGAGATGTCAGCTCATGGGTGCGGACACTTACGTGCACCTCTAGCAGTTACACACTAGTGGAATAGTAATTTGTTACCCCTGTATGATCATTTATATTCATGAGGTCAACAGGGACTTGTGAGTAGATTTGCAAGCTGTGAGCCCAAATCATTACATGTCCCAAAATTTCTAACTGAAAAACAGTTCCAGTTCTTCTTGTTTGAAAGGCTTCACCCAGTTAAGGAGCACATTTCCTGGCAAGTGAAGAATGGGAAGCAGTGACCACAAATGGCCTAAAGACAATCCTGCAATGGGAAATCCATCCACTCAGGCTATTTACCAAATATGTCAGCATTCTGCATGTTGTCAGAGAAACGGAAATCAGTTCATGAATAGGAACAAAGAAAGAGCTACCTAAATTCATAACCAATGGAAACATGCACTGACGATATACATTAAATGGACTCAGAAGTAATTACGATGCTACCAAACGTCACACACAGAGGTGGCTGGGTAGCCCCAGAAAACCAGAAAAAGCCCATATTATCTCATATAACATTTTAATACTATACCACAAAGCCTGCAATTAGTGCACTCTAGGTTTCAATAACAACCCAAGCACCTGCTTGGTTTGCAGATGCGGGTGTTCAGTATCCTGCTGGAGTCTTGCTGCAAATGACAGGTTTTGGAGTACTCCACTCTCAGTAAAAGCCAGAGGGAGTTCGGCCCCAAACATCTAGGCAGCTAAGACTGGAGCTCATAATAAAGTAAAAGAATGCAAAATATGGGAGATGAGAAAGCAACTGGAATGGAAACCAACAGCCTTCAAGAAGAAAGGCAGCCTTCCGCATGCGACTCGGTAAAAAAGCCCTGCCAAAGGCCAGGGTGCTTGGGTTGATACTTATTTTTAAACATTAATTGAATTGTAGGTTTTCTTTTCCCAGTTCACCTCTCTTATGCTTTTGTAACAGACTGCAGCAGCTTTGGAAATAGAGGCCACGTGTTATGGTTTGATAGCACGCAACATTAACAGTATCAATCATCTAAATAATGCATTGTGACCAAAATAACATATTTTCAAACTTCAAAACAGTTTCCTTATTAGTAAGAGAGCATATTCTTAGTCAGAAGCTCCCACTAAGTCTAGTTAGTGAACATACTTCCTCTGCTGTTTACTTTTCACATTTTCTAGAGCACATGGGATTTTACAAGAGGCATCTCAACAACAGATCTCACAAAAGAAGAGACCAATGTTTCTCTTGGTATTTGGACTGTATTTTGCTGCTTTGGGGACTAGAGTAGGGCACAGGGGACGTAAGGTCAGAATCTGCGTTCAAAGAAAATGCTTCCCACAAAGTGATAACTGCATTCAGAGACCTTCATTTGTAAATGCCTAGCTTCAGATCCTTTGCAAAGCACTGATTTCCAGTAAAGGGCTGAGTACTTAATTTCTAAACAGCAGATCCTTAAAAAATAAATGAATTAGATAATATCAGGAAACAACTGGATGCGTCCCAAAGTCACTAGTCAATTCTGGGAAAAAACCCACCTCTGTCTTTTACTGTGCAACGGAGATCCCAGAATCTGCTGCCCTCTTTCTTTCTAAACTGATAAAACTAGTTAATATGATCATAAAAGAACAGCTGTTCCCCAAAGGATGCCCTTTCTTTTACCCTCAGTTTGAGGCAAAGAAAACCAGACTGCGAAACTGCGTGGCACTATGCTTAGTTAGAGAACGAAACTTGGTCAGTGGTTTTTAAATCAACCCAAATTTTCAGTCTAGCTTTAAAACTGGTACGCAAAATGACCAGAAAGTCAGACTTAAAATGCAAAAGCAGTTTTTCCACTGAGGAACACCATGTATAAATAAATACAGAGCAAATATTCGCCCTATATAGTACCATGCAGCTGACTTGACCACTCACTTGACTTCCTCGAGGCACTGCCTAAACACCTGCGTGACCACACCACCCATTTCCCCTGTCACCCACTCCTCACCCTCCCTCCTCTGGGAACCACAGAAACATCTACCCACGCCTCGCACACAGCAAAACATCCAAACCATTACAAAAAGATTTAAAAAAAAAAAAAAAAGAGAGAGAGACAGAGGTGCATATTTGGTTTTGCACAGCTTTGAACCTGTGGGAGTTACCCACCATGGGTATAATCACGCCACCTCAGGAAATGCTGCAGGTAAGAGCAGAAGCTTGATAGCGTTCAAGAAACACATGTATGTATATAAACTTCCACCCTCCTCGTAACCAACCAGGACATTATGGATGGAGGGGTGCTAAGAAGCAAAGAGAGGGCAGAAAAATGCACTGAAAAGTGCAATGGCATGCCCAAGATCTCACAGCAGCTCAGCTGTAGATAAGGTGCCAGATATTCTGATTTCTAGTCAAAAAATGTGGTACTTCAGGCCACTTAGGAACACTCAAGTAATTGAAAAACCCTTGTGGGTATCTTGCCAGGAGAGAGAAAAAGGCTCAGGGAAAAATCAAGAGAATAAAGGCAAGGAGAGACCTGGAGAGCACTTTTTTTTTTTTTTTTTTTTTTGGCAAGAGTAGAACAAAGAGTGTAAGGCGGACATGAAATGTGCTAAAACAAGGTACCCACGAGAAACTAAGCTAGCACTTGCGAAGAGAGAACATTTCAGAGTAGAGTTGCTGCACAGAAAAAGGACTAGATCTAGCTAGAGAAAAGAAGAGAATAAACCTTGAACAACCCTTATAATCCAATAGCTTCTAGGGCTAACGTTTTGGCAGCATGAATCTATGGTGCTGTGGCATGCGCACATTTGCATAGCCACTTTAGAGGCTGCAACCATCCTGAGACTATTAAAAATGTCTGAAATCCCTGCTGACGCAGGAAGAATATAACACTCCTACTATTCTAATTTTTAAGAATTTGTGCAACTAGAGTAATGATGCTTATAGGTCCTTACCTCCACTGTCACCCAAATAAATACCAGTTAAAGTCAGTGGGGAAACTGCTGTTTTCATTGAAATCAACCAGAGTTTTATACGATTAACTTCAAGAGAGTTGGGGTTTGGCTGAATGAGAAGACCGAAAGACTAACCTACAGACTACCTACCCAGCAGTGAACCCAGCTGGATTAGCGTGCCCTCTTTCAGAGTTCATGCTAATGATGCAACTCCAAAAGATCTGGAGACCCATGAAACTCCTGTAATTATATGGCCTCATGCATCCATCTAGAGAGGACCCATTTGAATAGACGCTCCCAGCTGTGCTGCTGGACTAGGTTTCCTGATACTATTAGCGGCACCTTCCTTAAATTGCCTTTAAGCAACTGGGGTAAAGTGTAGGGCAAGATCATGCCAATGTAGGCACCTGTGTTCTCTGCTAAGGCATGCATGCTCTTCTCATGTGGTTGTAAGAAGGTGAGCCAGCACTGTCAGGGAGCAATGTCAGGCCCAGGACCTCCCCCGGGCAAGCACCGTAGGTCCCTCTGTAGTTTGTGCCTGGTTTAGACTTCATTTGCACCACAGCTTGAACTGGCAACTACAACACTGGAAGCTGTGAACCAGCTCACCCAAATGCAGCGATCACAGGCAAGGGCAGCAAAGATGCAGTGACGGGAATATCAATACGGGATGAACAAGCCGCAGGGGACTGGGACTGTACTTTCGGGTTGCAAGCTGACACTGAAGTGCGTGCTGGCATTTCTTCATCTATACCAAACCTGTGAACTACTCAAATGAAAGCAGTTCAGGTATCCTAACCCACATGGCTACCATAGCTCTGGCTGCACTGCAGGCCAGTACATTACACAGCAAAACACGAGTGGTTTGTGTGTTTGAAGGCTGAGTCCCCTCTCTGTTCTGTAACAGGCAAAGCTAGCACCTTCCTCCAGTGCCCAGCGGCTGGACAGAAAGCACCACTGCGGAACATCACCAAAAGATCAGGCAAAACCAAGCCTGCCACCCTCAAGCTTTGGGTTCAGGATGGGACAAGATTTCTGCCATGGAAAGGGACCCAGCTGGGAGGGTGCTGGAGGGAGCAATCCCCAGGGAGGCAGGCTTCCCACACCGCTGGCCGTAAGGCCGTCCTTCCCCAGCAGCATCTCCACCCCTGCACACCCAGTCCTCCCACAGCAGTCAGTCACCAGGCCAGCTCTCCAGACCCCTGCCACAGGCAAAACAGGCAGCAGGGCTACAGCTAATGTGTGTGATACCCCTGGATGCCCCCCTAGGCCACGTACCCAGACAATACCCACTTCAGCCATACTTGAAAGTCAGACGTGGAGACTGAGGCTAAGTGGCTCAAAAAAATAAAATGAAAAAAATCTGTATTTGCCTCAAGACCAGATAGGAAAGCATGTGCCCTAAATCAAGTCTTGTGAAAAGGTCCAGAGGAAGTGAGAAAGGAAGATTACAATAAAAACAGGATTTCCAAAACGCTGCACATAGTGAACAAGGACCAAAGTATACATTTTCAGTCTTACACTTAAACTAAAACAACAACAAAAACCAATTGTCAGTTCAACTTATGCTGAATTCAGCCTTTGCATGGAAGTGTCCACATTTTTATCAGATGGAAAAACAAACCAAGGGCATGATTCGATTAGTGTGTGAAACACACATAGAGTGAAGATGATAAATTCTTAAGGTGATTAAAAAAGCCTCCAAAGTGTAAAAACACAAAAGCTGAGGTGTGTGCTAACGCTGTAGACTACTACTGGGTTTTGACATAGTGTCTCATGTTCACAGAAAGGCCAAATAGTGACATGCAGCCTTCTTCCTTTTTAATTTAAGAAAGCAAACTTGTATTCTGACTCATGCTTTAACACAAGTGGCGCTACCAGTGCAGCACAGCTGGAGGAGACCTCAGGCAATCATCCAGTTCACTAAGAGCAAATACCTATAGATTCTCCTCAACATATATCTGTCAGAAAACATATGGGTAGGCCATCATTTATCCTCTGAACTCACAAAATTCACTGAAAATCATGAGATGCCATGCAAACATATTCAGAGGATCCTTTTAATTGCTTTTGAACGCATAGGTTTACTTTTTAACCACATGCTTTCTTTGCAAACAGGAGGGGAAACAAACCTTCATTTAAAAAGAAAGCCAATAGGCTTTGAGGACATAACCAGCTATTAGCATCACCAAATTGTCAGTTCACTCAGGTAACAGACACGCTCCCACATACCAGTTTAGATGCTTCAAAATCAGATTTTTGATTTACTCCGTTATGTAAGTCAGGTCTGTGATTTACTCAGTCAAGGGAGTAAATCATAAACTCTGGTACCCTGTGGGAGCAAGTGCTTGTGGATTACTGAAGTACTTTGTGCATTCATGCTCCGTATTTTATGTGTTATGACATAACATGAGTTAGCAATGTCTGCATTACCTGCCAGCCCTCTATGGTGGCTGGCTGCCAATGAGTTGCCCAAAAGACTTGTAACAGTGCCCAGTGTTCTTGTATTTTGCCTTTTGCCACAAGCATTTTTATCCAGGTTCACAGATGACAATTGCCTGCAGCGTATTTCTAACACTGCACATGAGCTGGCAAAAATTACTGACCTACATTGAGCCAATTCAATACAGAAATATTTCTTTTCCTCCCTCGTTCAGCCACCCAGTGCACCCCCCACAATAATACATGACAGAGCAAAAGGTGCTTATGGTTGAAGCGGAAAATTTTTAAACCTACTCACTGATAAGAAGTCCTTAGAAGAAGGACAGAGTTTATATGGACATTTTTACAAATACAGAAGTTAATCAGATGAATGACTATTTTGGATGAAACATTGCTTCTCAATAGTATTACGTCATGTATGTGTGTATTGATTTTATGCAGTATATCTTTATTTTTCTGAGGTATCAAAGTACTATTTGGGAAAATGGGTAACTCCAAATAAAATTAGCATTCTCTCCCTCCAGCAATATCTACCAGAGTTATTTTTACAAAATATGACTTCTAATCGAGTCAACCTTATTATTAGAATGCTAAAAGCTGTTTCTAAATCTAAAAATCACTGCAAGCTTTCACCTGCCAAAAAAGACTTAATGAGTTACTTAAATTGCTAAAATAACTGTATAGGTATGTAACTCCAACAATTTTTGACACCCAAAAAGGAGAAATATGAGACTTCCCACTTTCACGCCAAGCAAAGCAGCTCAGAAGCATGGGAAACCTAAAACGCTGAATTAGCTAACCGCTACAGTGGCAGTTTAACTGACAAAAGACAGCATTAAACTAAGGATACAACAGCCTGTAACTATTAACAAGGTTTGATTTGTGTGGGGTTTTTTTCTTTTTTAAAAAAGAACTTTGCGTTTTACTGACCACAACTGAAAACAGATTAGTCCTGCAGATCATGCAGCCGCGCTGGCTGTTTTACAGTTCTGCGCTCTCCAAGCGGCAAAGATGACCTGAGCACACCATTTTGAAGACGTCTCTGCCGGGAAGGTTACCTGGGAGGGTCCGTACCCCACTCCAGAGGGAGCGATCCTCCACTGGCAGAACTTTAACATCATCACCCCGCAGAAAGGCAAGGGACAGGGGAGCCTTTGGTGAGAAAAGAAAATGTTACCATTAGGGGGAAAAAAAAAATCTTGACGTGGTTGTTCTAAGCAGTGAACTTAATCCATCTGTATTCAAACACCGAGTTACACATTTTCTCTTGCACCTGCAGTTTTCATCTCTTAAGTGGACTCTGTGAATAAAGCAGCCTCAAACCCAATATCTGAACCCATTTAACGGGGACGCTACTGTAAACCTGGAGATAGGAAGCTGTGAAAATAAAAGATCTGCGCTCCTCACTGACATATATCACAGCTGTACTTGTAAATATTTGTTCTGCTGTTAAGATCTTCAGTAATCAGTGCAACACGGGCTTGATAGCAACTTCTCTTATAAACCATTTCCAGATACGCTCCCGGCGTGGCAGCGAGCAGGTTAGTGCACCCCCCACGAGACATGGATGGTACCTGATGCTGTGGCACACACTTGAACACCACTGCATTTATGGCACCGGGAAACTTTATTAAAGAAGTTTTATCACAGCTACTGTCAAGACAGTTAGCTTGCACTTGTGCTGCCATTTTCTAAGTTTTTGCATTGCAAAACCAGAAATGTTTCTTAAAGCATTGTTTGAGACCTGACCTAGTCCCGTATCACCCCCAAATCTAAGTGTAAAGAGGAATTCTGTAATATGGGATCATTTGGTTTCGCACACCCTCCCTCCCCCCCTCCTCCCCCCAACAAAAAAAAAATTAGGGTCTGCAAAGCACGGTGTAGGCATTAATACACGCAAGGGACAGGAACTCCCACCTCACTGGGAAGCATGCAGGTAAGCGGGCAAACGTATGCAACAAACCGTCTTTCTACATATTACGGAAACAACATTCAAACCCTCCCCACCCAACACCATCCCAGCTGCAGCCTCTCAACCCCAACTCGGCCCATGCCAAAACACCCTTCCCCGTCCACGGGCTCCACGGGTGGGCCCTCGCCGGCCTGCGGAGAGCGATTTACCCATCCCAGCCGCACCAAAACGTGGGTTTATGCTATAAAACTGCTCCTCCCTCACCCCAGGCACCTCTGCTCGACTCCCGCCACCCCCAGTAGCCCCAGCTCGGGGCTGGGGACACCCTTGGCCTTCCCAGGCGGGGCTTGAGGCGCCCACCTGCCAGGAGCCTCCCCGGTCCCGGGGCCGGCCCAGCCCGACCCCCCGGTGCGGGCCTGG
>WAAD01023683.1:153485-184678 GCA_013389945.1 Fregata magnificens | reverse complement strand
CCTTCCTTCTTCGGCTGCCGCGGGGCCTCCCCTGGAACCACCTGCTTTTTCTGGGTGCCGCTTTTCGTTATTGACATCACATACGCACACCCCCACACCGCCCGTTCGTGATTTTGGTGTTTACTTTTAAAATTTGAAAAAGCTGCTTTGCTTTTTCTGTGGAAAAGCACAGAAACATCTGAAAGAAGGCCGCCTCGGCTCTGCGCCTCGCCCGACGTCCACCATCTTAGTCAGCTCCCTCACGGCAGCGGCCGCAGCTCTCTGTCCCTGCCCGCACGGCCGTGCGCTGCCATCACCAGAGGACACAAAAATACAATACCTTTAGATGGAAATGTGCGCGCATAGGGGAAATCACCACGTGGCTCTTCAAGTGTGACTACCAGCCATAAATTTCAAATATTTTACATGAACTTTTGCAGTCCTCGTCGTCGCTCCTTGGAACGAAAAAACACCTCGCGTTGGGGTTTCTGCTACTGAAGGACTTGGGCTGTTTGTCGACAAGGACAGCCGACACTGCTCACAGCAGCACAGAGCCCAAGGCGTTCGTTCATTAGCATTAATTCGTGATTTTTCCAAGTGTTAAAAGTAAGAGGTGAGGGGAACTAGGAAGTGTGAAAGCCGAACAGTTCTGTGACATCAACAGTCTGAGCCACTGAAAATGGTGTGAAGTAGTCACCATAATAAATACTTTTCGAGAAAGGGTGTTTTTGCAGAAATCAGGAACACGAGGTGTTATTCATCCATCTCAGAAACAACAGAAAACTGCATTTTTTAAGATTTCATTTCAATGGACTCAGTTGAACCAGTTACACCACAAGCTTTCCCAAAGCTGCTAAGTGAATGATGATTACTCACAAAGAAAGTTTCTGTGACATGAATCTCACTGAAATGAATGCTTCACGTATGAAGCCTCTCCAAGAATCTTGAAGCACTCGGTGAACTTTCACAGACATCACTTGGGAGGTGATGTCCATCTCTATTTTACAAAGAAATTACAGATGAAGCTGTTTATGCCTACTGAAAAGCGGGAGTAGACGTGAAATATTTTAACTCTCGAGAGTAAAACATATGGCCCCCTCATTACCTGTCCTGTGAATTTGCCCCAGGATCCCTTTCGGAATAAAATGCTTTTTTTTTTCTACCTGATCCCAGCCTGAATGCTGTCTCAGCTGCTGGTTTCTGCCTTTAAGGAACTCACCAAAGGGTGATGCCAGTAACACCGGGGTCAGAAGCGGCAGTGGGAGGTTATCTACTTTGCTCTTCGTAGGTTGCCCTACATTGTAGATTGTACAGCAGATTAACCATGTGGAAGGTTTTCTGTTTACTTCTTTTAAAGCATAAAAATGCATAGATAACGACGTGATCAGGAGATTCAGCACAAAAAAAATACAGAGATCTATGGGCTGATTCAGTTTTGCCCATATATCAAAATCAGTCAGATATCAAACAGCTAATCAGCATGTGGCTGGCTTGGATTTTCTGGAGCTTACACTGCAGAAGAACAAAAGGGTTATAATTAAGTGCATTTAACAAAATACCAAAACTTTGTTGAGCTTTAGCATGGAATTTATACCAGGTACTGCTCTGCTTCAGCTCTGCTCTGATGCAATACAGAAATGCCGCTGGGTTGCATTGATGAAGTCACACAACAGGCTCGAAACGCAACATGAGACCCCTATACTTTCCAAACTTTTTCCTACTATTATGCAATGCATACAAATAGATTGAAAAGGCGGAAGCAACAATTTCCAGGACACCAAACTCTTAAGGGCACATTCGAGCTCTTCCATATGACTCATGACTTTCACTCTTTCAAAAAGAAATACTTCTGAAGTGCCAAAAGAACAAGCTTCATCCTGTGAAAACTTGGAATGCTGAGTTCTTCCCTGGGGCGAGAGGGGTGAGAGGGCATTTAAGCTGCAGGGCTTCTCCTGCAAGGGTTATATTGGGGAAAAAAGAGAGAAAGACTGAGCAGACACATGCAAAACAAGCAGGTAGGAAATCATCTCTGTAGCAGAAAGAGCTGAAGTTTCTGGCTTTTTCATGTGGTAAACGCTCTTATCAGCCCAAACTGCAGTTTTCTAAACCTTCTAAATACTGGTGCATTTACATAATACATATGCATGTGAACATTCATGCGTGACCAGGGAAGCACAGACAGTCTGAGCAAAACAGGCAGCAATAAAGAAATCTGCAAAAGAGCTCTGCAGAAGTGGTGAAGCAACTGGAGATGGAAGAACTTGCTGCTCTGCATGGGGACACTGATTTCATTCTGGTTGCACATGGTACCAAGCAGCTGCCGAGACATAGAAAATGCAAAATGAGATTTTTTTATTCCAGACAAATGGTTAAGTGCAAGTTTATATTGATAGCTGATCCGACTGATAATTACAAAAGCAAAACAACAAAATAACCAACGCCAAAACGTAGGGGACTCATTTCTTCTGTATTATCGATAGCCTACCAAATTGCTCCAACAGGACAAAAGCTACATGTTCTGGTTTGTGCTGAAGCAAACTCTTCTCAGTAGCAAAGATCTTGGGAGATGAAATTCAGACTGGGGCAATAGGAAGATTTGGAGAATCAAGTATTGCTGGCAGTAAGTCTTTCTGATTATTGAGAAAGAAAGTGGACACACACACTATACTATAGGCCAGTCAGCCTCACCTCCATCCATGGAAAGGTGATGGAACAGTTCATTTTGGAGGTCATCTCCAGGCATGCAGAGGAAAAGAAGGTTATCAGAAGTAGTCAACAGGGATTCACCAAGGGGAGATCATGCTTGACCAACCTGATGTCCTTCTATGATGGTGTGACTGGCTGGGTAGATGAAGGGAGAGTAGTGGATGTTATTTACCTCTACTTCAGCAAGGCTTTTGACACTGTTTCCCATAACATCCTCACAGACAAGCTTAGGAAGTGTGGGTTAGATGAGGGGACAGTGAGGTGNCTCCCCCTCTACTCCACCCTAGTGAGGCCACATCTGGAGTACTGTGTCCAGTTCTGGGCTCCCCAGTTCAAGAAAGACAGGGAACTACTGGAGAGAGTCGAGCGGAGAGCTACAAAGATGATCAGGGGACAGGAGCACCTCTCTTATGAGGAAAGGCTGAGAGACCTGGGTTTGTTCAGCCTGGAGAAGAGAAGACTGAAGGGAGATCTTGTTACTGCTTATAAATATCTAAAGGGTGGGTGTCAAGAGGATGGGGCCAGACTCTTTTCAGTGGTGCCCAATGACAGGACAAGGGGCAATGGGCACAAATTGGAACACAGGAAGTTCCACCTGAATATGAGGAAAAACTTCTTTACTGTGAGGGTGACAGACCACTGGAACAGGCTGCCCAGAGAGGTTATGGAGTCTCCTTCTCTGGACATATTCAAAAGCCGCCTGGACGCGGTCCTGCGCACCTTGCTCTAGGTGTACCTGCTCAAGCAGGGGGGTTGGATGAGGTGATTTCTGGAGGTCCCTTCCAACCCCTACCATTCTGTGATTCTGTGATTCTGTGATTTTCAGTATTCAGCACTTCAGGTTGGAGAAAGAGCCTTACTGTTAGCTTAGAGCATTCTTCCCCCACGCCCAACGCTGCCCAAGCAATAGGAGTATTGAAGCTTAACAATGGCAAAGCCTGCTCTCCTGAGATGGTCAAATAC
This sequence comes from Fregata magnificens, assembly GCA_013389945.1. Taxonomy (NCBI): domain Eukaryota; kingdom Metazoa; phylum Chordata; class Aves; order Suliformes; family Fregatidae; genus Fregata; species Fregata magnificens. The sequence continues at coordinate 181,030 of WAAD01023683.1, read as the reverse complement.
TGTTGTAAAATGTGGAGAACAGGTTAAAATAAAGGCCTGGAACTGTATATGTGGGGTCAGGGTAGTTCTCCCACCAATGCTAGTGGAGGTTGACACAGAGATAATTAGCCTTTTGTCAGCTATTTGAGTTAATTTCCATAGTCAAACCCAGCTGGGGGAAAGGGATAGCCTCGAGGAAATACATTCAGCTTTTAGAGCAATCGCTGCTGATTCTTTTACTTTCTTCAATGTCTATTGCTTCTCCCTTCTCCCTGTCACCCCCCATCTCTCCCCTTGCTCTCTTGCACACTTCCATGGGAAGGGCCAAACACTGACATCTCCCAATTCCTCCTTGGGCTTTTCTGCTTTTCCTGCTTCCCCTACTCAATTGTTGATACCTGATAATCTAGAAATAGTGTCAAGGAGCAGCAAGAGCTGGGATGTTCCCAGAGGGGGGACAAGCCAGGAGCCAGCAGAGACCACAGCACAGGTAGTGACGCCCCCAGCCAGGGCACAGTCCCACTGTACCCAAGCAGAGGAGAGGTGGTAACTGTGACAGGGTCCTTCAGCCGAAGCAGGGAGTCCACTCAAGACAGCAGGAGGCAGAGCTGGAGGCAAGGCTACAGCATAGGTCCAAGGTCCATCCAGGAAGCACAACCAAGGATAGAATGAGGCTACCTACAATGTAAGTCCAGCATTCATGCAAGAAAACCCACCAGTAAGCCAAGACAGCAGGGAGCAGCCACAGGTCTGGGTGCCCAGAGCCTGAGCTTAGATGTGGCTCCTGGATCCGTAGGCAGGGTGCGTGGATGAGGGTCCCAGGTGAGGACCATTACTGATGCTCTCAAACCCTGACACACAGTTAAGGGTAATGCTGAAGCAGAACAAAATTTTAGGTTTAAGACCCCAATGAAGGGAAAGTAAATGGAGATGCACCTTAAAAGACAGTAGCGTTGTTTTGCAGTTATTAGACAAATCTTTTGCCAGTTGTAGCGATGCTCTCCCTCCTAAGCAGTAGGTCTGCCCATGTGCACGAGACTCCTAGATCTCAGGCTAGCAGGGTTTTGTTTTAGCGTCTGCCGCAGTCTCCCATTGTGATTTCAGACAAATTGCTTACTTATTTCTGCTTGCTTAATGATAAAGTAGATGGATTTCTTTATCGAATGTGGGCATCTGAGATGAGGCAATTACACAGGGCTGACAAGGACCAGCCAGGTCTTCATAGACAGTCTTGGGCATAGGTGCCCCTCTCATAAACTGGTCACCCTCCATCTTGAAGATAGTGAGAAATTTTCCCCTCATTTCTCCTTTGGAAAGGCTATTCAGTAGCCTCACTGGTTGGCCGATGAAACATACTTTCAAAGTCCTGCTCAGATTGATGAACAGTTCAGTTTACTGGCACTTGTTTTCCCAAATGATCTGAAATCTTCAGACACTTGATACAGGTGCACCTACTTGCTTCTTACCTAACCAAGGAGCACAATCAGCAGGACTTAAATGTCATGGTCTTTCCTGATGTGGGCTTACAGTTGCCATGTTGTGGCTACCCTGAAAGATGCTCAGGTAGTGCCCTCTCCACCCAAGAAGAACCTGAGCTTAGTTAAGAGTGCCTGAACGGTCAGGGTTTGTTAGCATTGCCTGCAACAACTTTTTGTGAATCACAGCTACATTCTCAGCAGAATGGGATGCCAAGGTGGATGTGATTTTGTAACGGTCAATACAAACAGGAAACTTAAGGAAGTGTAACAACCAACAATTTTTTATTAGAGGGGCAACGGCCAAGCCATTCAGGAGGAATTAATTTTCAGGATTTGGCTACAGAAGAGATCTACAATCTCATTGCCTTCCCCATGCCCAGCCGTGGGGTTTTTGGGGGGGAGGCTTCAGCAGATGCCTTCCATCCTTTGGTCTTTGAAGCTGGCTTCCCTCTAGTAGCATTAAGAGGAGCATCAATTCTGTTTATTGACTGGTCTTGGTCCGTAGTAGGGGTAGGGGGAAAGAGGACACTGCAGGGTGTTACCAACTCACATCAGGAAACACTGACTTGTCTTCATCTGGCTAGTAGCCTAGGACTTTTGTGTACCACAGGTTCTTTATTTTTTCCATCAGCTGTTCAGCCAGTATACTGAGTTTAGTTGTTTCTCTGATGAGGAAGTTCCTGCAGGAGATGACAGTGTATGTGGTAAAATACACAAATACATGAGGGTAGTCTCTGTCTGCTGTAGTTATCACACTGCCTGTCACTGAGAGTGCAAAGCTCCTCAGCAGTCCTGGAGGGGCTTTCCTCAGAAGACAGGAATAGGCAGTATGTGTTTGCCATGAGTTACATGAAACTGTATCTCTAGCGTCATCATGCTTTTCCTTTTGGGAGGAAACTCGTTTCCCTTCTTTGAGGAATATGTGTTCACAGTTAGAGCAAACTCTGTGATTTGTGTTGAGTGACAGCAGTGTTTCCTGGCACCTTCAGTACTCAGCCCTTCACAGACAGCACCGCAGCACCCTTCCAGGGGGGCTGATTCCCCACTAGCCAGTGGCCCACTCCCTCGCTACCCATGTATAAAGAGCAATACCTGCTATCCCCACGAGCATTGTCGTGTTCAATGTGCATCCCTGGGAAGAGCTTGCACTTTCACCTGAAACCATATCATCCCACCCCACCTTCCAGCACCCCACTCCCATTGTAGTCACATCAGGTTTTGGTTGCTGATTCATTTCCCATTGGGTCTCCCCATATAGATACTTGATTAATCTGTTCTTTCTCCCACTCCTCCCTCTCCCTGTTCAGCCATGGCTATTGCAGCGTTAGCACAGAGGATCTTTCCATACCTGGTCACAACAACTACTGGAGTCTGGGCAGCATCCACCAAGAACTGACCGACTTTAGGGGACATCTTGTTCACAGTTTCATAGATGTAAGCTGCAATTGCATCGGGGATGACCAACCAGTCACGACGGTCTTTCTCAAAGACGGACTTTGAGTGCACTTCTGAGAAAGAGGAGGCAAAAAACCTTGAGGCTTCTCCGGTCACTTGTGTCTCTGATATCTTCCCCCAGGTGCGGTGGGAAGAGACTTGAAATTCTGAGATTCAAAGCCTCCCCCAAAGTTTGCTCTAGCAACAGCCAGCAGCGCCTCATCACTCATTTTTGGGCATCTAGGTCATAGGCCTTACATGGCAGAGTATTTGCACCAGGTACGGACAATTTTCATGCCAGGCCCCTACCGACTTGTGTCACGCTGCCAAGCACTATATATTCGTGGTCTTGAACTGTGTTGTTGGGCTTCAGTCCTACTTTATGGGTGGGTTAGACTTCTCTAAGGCAAGTGAGAACCCGTAGAGCTGAGCCTTGTCTCAGGCAAACAGAAAAGCTTTTGAGACTTACCGGGGAGAGTGGTGCTAAGGAGCAGAATCAGAGCCATCACCAATGCCCTGGATTGCAGCATGGTTTGTAGTACCAGTTCCTCTCTCTACACCAGGAGACCTGCTGGAATCAGCATACAATGTTTTGTTTGTGTTCAGAGAAATAAAACATGTCAGTTAAACACCAGATTTTTGCAACAAACCTAACCAATAAATGAAGAAGAGAACAGGAAAGATCATGGTGCATTTCCTCTGAAGAAATGAGGAAAAGATAGTATAAAAATGAAAGTGTCCTTTTATTTGTATAATCACAAATATCCACAATGAATGGTAACTTTCAGAGCTCCAAGAAATATGTGACAGTTAAAGCTACTTCTTTTATACGAGAGCTAAAATTCCTTGTTTCAGCACATGAGCAAACCACTAAAACTGGCAGAGGTCAGAATAGGTTTCCTCCACGCGTGAGTACAACGGAAAAACTCATAATGTGGGATTTTTTTGTATGATTTTTTTTGGTCAATCACTCTAAAGAACACTGTGCTAGTGAGCGCATCACATACAATGATCATCTTAGTGACCTGGTGATCTGAGTATTTTGTCTTGCTCTAGTTGAGGAAAGATCCAACTACCCAACTAGGTTCTCTTGTCTTTTCCACACTGGGATTAACGAAGCAGATAGTAGCCCAGGCAGAACAAGTTCTCAAAAGGGAGTAAGTGAAAACTTTAGCTCCATCCAACCTCCTTTGTCTATTAAAAAAGTCAGAATTGGAGGAACCCTTGAAAATTTAGTACTTGGTTCATTGAAAAGATGACATTACATCTAAACCAGCTTTTCAAACACACTGCACTTAAAAAAAGGTGTTTACAAGTTAAAATTGATTTATGCCCTGAATTAGAGGGCTGAATGCAACATGAAGAAAACATTGCAGTGTTTGGAATTGCAATGGCAAAAAGGCTGCAACTCTATTACGTGGGAATGTTTTGCTAAATCCTGTGCCCGGTAGCTACAAGTCAATGCTCCTTCTTATCCCACAGTAAGGAAATTTCTATCCATTTTTATTTCTTTCTGTGCATGGATTGCCTCAGAAAGCTACCACTCCATTCACTAGACATTTGTTGACCAGCAGCAGTTGCTCCGTTACCACCTTCCTTGATTTTTAATCCTAGAGTCAGTTTCTCCCTCTGTAGACAAAAGGTATAAATTTGCTTCCCAAGAGCATAAAGAGGTGATCTGACCTGCTTTAGAGCCTGTAGTCCCTGTGGTGAAGGCAGCTGGGAAAAAGTTATGTATCTTCCAACACTGAAACGCTGCAATCCCTGCCATGGGCTTGATCCTCCCATGAGTGTGTTATGGAGCATCCATCACTCAGCTTCAATCCAGGTCACCTCAAGCACTCCCACCCTCCTCCGTTTCAGCAATATTCCTGGCTATGGAGCCATGAGAAGGGCTCACACTTTGCCTTGCAATAAGAAATTGGGCAAAACAGAAGACCACCACCACTCACTTCTCTGTGTCCTAGACACACCAGTCACAAAGTCCATACCACCCAGAACAGAAAGTTCAGCTCTTACCTGTCCTGCTTTCTCTCTCTTTCTCAGGCCGAGGCTGAGGTAGATGCTCATCTGAGACACCGGCATTTATGCAGAGCTAATATAGCGACAGCAAGCGGTCAAAGGTCCTGCTTTGTTTCCCCATTTGCTCTTTTGCAAGCACATGCAGCTAAGTGGGATAGGCAAGAAGATGTGGAGGACTCTGGACCTGTTATTGAGATTTGGTAATGGAGGGTCAGTCTGACCTGAGCCTAAGAGACGTGGAAGGCAGCTCCTGGGTCACTGAGTCCCCTCCTTTTGCAGGCAACCATGTCATAGAGGCCCCTTTCATAAGTGGACCAAATTCCACATTAACAGTAGCTAGAGCTGGGCTGAATTTTGCTCCCGCCGTTCCTGTGGGAAGGCCTGTGCCATAACCTCACTGCTCGGACAGTTGGAACGAACTTGGGGCTATTACGCCCGTTGGTATTTTACCCTCCGTTTCCAACAAATGCATTAACCAAATGGTGCACAGGGATAAGTGTGCATCCCTCTCACATTTCTTCTTTCCCCATGCCCAAGTCTTTTTGCACAGGCTGACAAGATGGGTGTACATCTGAGCCAGCTGTCAAAACTTGCCCAGTGGAAACATCCAGCTCTGGGGCCCCCAGCCCAAGAAAGACACAGACCTGTTAGAGTGGGTCCAGAGGGCCACGAAAAATGATCAGAGGGCTGGAACACCTCTCCTATGAAGTAAGGCTGAAAGAATTGGGGTTGTTCAGCCTGGAGAGGAGAAGGCTCCAGGGAGACCTTATTGCAGCCTTTCAATACTTAAAGGGGGCTTATAAGAAAGACAAAGACTTTTTACCAAGGCCTGTAGTGACAGGACAAGGAGAAACAGTTTTAAACTGAAAGAGGGTCAATTTAGACTGGATATAAGGAAGAATTCTTTACAATGAGGGTGGTGAGACACTGGAACAGGTTGCCCGCAGAAGTTGTGGACACTCTGTCATTGGAAGTGTTCAAGGTCGGGTTGGATGGGGCTTTGAGCAACCTGATCTAGTGAAAGATGTCCCTGCCCAAGGCAGGGGCAGGGTGGGTGAGATGATGTTTCAAGGTCCTTTCCAACCCAAACCATTCTATGATTCTATCATAACTTCTCCCCAGGCTCCCGGGGGACCTGGTCCCAGACAGAAAGTGGCTGCATTGCCACTGTACGGCACGTTTTCACATAGCTCAAGTTCCAAGTGCCCATTGGGTCTTCAGTCAGGCCAACCATCTGTATTTGGCACATGCAACCACTGCACAGCAGGGGGAAGAGACAAAGGCTGCAACACACTAAGCTACAAAGGGCAATAGCTAAGGGGAATGGGGCGGACATGAGGCATAAATTAAGCCTACTGTGTGAGACCCAACAGACCTCCATTCTTAGGTCAGCCACTTATTTATTAGGTGACTGTCACATGTGGAAAGTGTGAAAAGCTCAACTAGTATCTTCATTTATCAACCAAACAAAATTTCTAGAAGACTTTTCTTCTCATGGAGCTCAAAGTATTTTAGAACCAAACAGTACGCGTTCTTGTTTTATAGACATGGCAGCCAAGTCAGCGATTGTTACGGTGGGTCGCATCATTAAAGAGGGCTGCCAATTGTTTCCCACACATTTTTCCACTCTCTTGGTGAGTATTTATTCATTATCTTCTTTCTTAGAAAAACAAAGAAAAAAGTCTCCCAAAATAAGAACAACAACAACAACAACAAAAAATCCCCTGTACAAGAAACCATTTTGCATTTTTGTCCAAAAAATAACAACAGAAAATTCTTACAAACGTATAACAAGGTTAATTCCAGAAGTAAGAACAGAGGATTTTCAGTTCTGCTTCTGGTGCAAACACTAAAAAGCAATTTATGGTCTAGGAAGAACACAAAAGAGCAACTGGTTGAAAGTTCTCTTATATTTTAATTATACATTTGACAGTCATTGAAGACAATCTACACATTTACCATCTGCTTTTACAGCTGGAATAATATTCAGAAGACCAGCACAAGGCACATTATAGGCATTAAACTTAGCAGAAATAGCAATGAACAGTCATTAGTTGCGGGGGTTAATTTAATATAACCTCAAGTGTCATCTCTCTCCTATGTCAGGTTGACAAATGGAAGGCTCTAATCATATTAAGTGGGTGTTTTAAACTGACGTGCTGCTGGAGGTAGTAACACAGAGGGGACTTAGCTACCCTGTGTAGTAATGTACTGCTGAAGAGCTTTGCATTGTGGTTGTTATCACACAAGGTAACTTCCCCCCCCGAAGTTAGCCTAACTTTAGCTAGTGCTATCATGAATACAGTCCCAGAGATAGCAACTGGGCATTTCAGCACTTTCTACTGCCAAACAGGCACTTGCCAAGACCAGATCAATGATTGCACAAGAAGCAGCCCTTGCCCTCCATTCCTGGAACGGCATTCCAGAATGGCAGGGCGCTCTGCAAATAAGCAAGAAAGCCAGATATTGCAAGTCCTTTCTTAATCAAAGAAAAATTACATGATTTTTTCTCTCTCATGAATTTCTGGTCTGAGGTGGAAAGCAGCTGATGGGAGCAGCACAGGCGTCCTTATCTGCTCCATATGGCATGGTTACTTAATCATTACATTATTATTTAAAATTAGGGTAACTCCAGCGGCTATCAAGGCACTTTATCTGAGACACAAAATTCATTCTTGGGGGTAAGGTATGTTCCTTCAACTGCATGACAGGAAGAACAAAAGTGTAGAATGGCAATAACTCCCAAATGTGAAACATATTCAACTTTTTTCACCACAAATGGGCTGACATATGAACCTCAGCTCTTTGGAATGGCTGAAAAATTAAGCATGAATAAATTACAACCTAGAAAGAACAAGGCTAGGCTATTTCCTACTGTTATTTCTTTCAGTGTGCAGTATTTGAGCTGCTCAATTCTCTCTATCTTTTAAAAAGTCAAAGACCCTGTAATCTTACCAGAAAAAAGAGTCCATAGTATTGTGCAGTGCTATCACAACGGCTTTCATTTATAGCCAATTAAAAATAGAAATAAGCATTCAAAGCAGAGCCTACTTCCTTCCCACTTTTCTGTCTGCTTGCAGTTGTAAAGCATGCATATATAGATTTCCTTTGTAATTATTTCACAGCCCACCAAGTGGTGTTTTATGAACTGCAGTGGTCTGTGACTAGTAAACCTGGTACCATTCCTGCTTCCCTGCTGGATAACCTAATCTGCTTCTGTGACAATTTAAGAAGTTACAGAATTAAGACCGAGATACAGTCAATTTTCCCTGAAGAGTTTTGTTTAACGTTTCTATAAATATGAACAAAGTGACTAAAAAGGAGCTCAAGTATGATAAGACTTCGCACAGCACAAATTGTGCAAATTCACGTAAGCTACAATTAGTCACCCTAGCTCAATTATGGGGACTAGAGGAACAAATAAAGATGGAGGGCTCCTTCACAGGATTTAGATAAAAAAGCACAACCTCTGCAGTTAGTGTGCTCATACTACAGCAGCAAGCTTCAACAGCTGCTACTGTTACACAAAGTCATCTAGGTTTTCTCACTGTGTGAGGGGGTTCTTGCTCTTGGGAAAACTTGCTGGACACGTCTTGGCTTATAGACACTTGAATGTGAAGGAAAGTGAACTCCTTCCCATGCTACCATCTTGGGATCTCAAGTGATGTCTCAACAGCCTCTACTCTTGATGGAGAAAGGGGCAACCCTTCCCTGAAACCCAGACATTTGGGCTGGGTTGAGGTGACAGGAAGAAGTTGTCCTGCATGATATATGGACTTATTGGAAGTGTAAGGAGAGAGTCAAATTCCAAGGCACTGATTCAGCTTCCAAGGGGAGAATCTGCAGAGCCCTGGGTATCTGCTACTAATCGCCAGAGGGCAATGCTAAAGTCAAAACAGGGTGCTAGTTTTGGAATAAGGAGCCCCATATTATTTTCTGTCATTGCAGTCACCATAAACTCCTCTTAACTAAAAAAAATACTAGCCCATCATAGACGAGGGGATGCATAAAACCCTCAGCATGTCATTAAATAAGATTAAAAATGATTCACAGCTGGTGACTGAGAACCAGACTGAAGAGTGATACTGGCTTTGCAAGTTCTGCGAACACACTTAATTCCCTATATTTCAGATGTAACTCATGAGTCAGTTCATATTATTCACAGTTTGGGACTAATGCAGACAAGGACTACACTTAATACAGCCTTCCTTTCTTGAATTCAAACTTTGGAGTTGGTCTTTTAGTAGCTCTTTTAGCTTCGTTTTGTGCTAGCCATCAACTGCTGGCAAACAGCCCCTCTGTCCTCAAAAAGTAGGCCTCTGGTTCTGAAACAAAGTCAACCAGAGAAGCTAGTGGGTCCTCCTGCTTTATCTCTGTACGCAGGAATTAGAAATAAGCACTGCCAGCCAAGAAACTGTAGGAAAATGAGCACTCTCTGTAGTAGCCTTTGGTTGACCAACAACTGCATTGGATATCCAGCTAGGAGTATTTGCTCCAAGTGTGATGTTTCCCGTCATTGTCCAAAGAGAAGAAAAAAAGGAGGTGGGCAAAGTGAAAGCCTCTCCAAGTCAGTCTTCCAAGGGAAAGCATAAGCACATCAGTAATCTGGACATTAAAGAACAAATAGTAGCAAGTGTCCCATGCAGAAATAAGCTAGGGCAATACAGTCATTGATACTGGCCAATCCCTAGTGCCTCTGGGTTACAAAATAATTCACAAGGTGTTCCAAAAGCTCCTGGCCAACAGTTAGGTCTCTTGAATCCAAGAAGTGCCTTTGGCAAGCTGGTTTCCCATGGAAGCAGCCAGCATCCAGACAACCTCTCTTTTTCCAGCACATTTTAAATGAAATCAGTGGATGAATCATATCAAGGAGAAATGGCAAGTTGTTCTCCTTTGCAACTTGTCTCAGAGCATACAGAAATTCTGTCTTCTAGTTGCAAGGTAAGAGATGAGAAAACCCTGTAATCTAGCTACAGATCAGATGCACCACATATGCAGAGTTGGTATAAATGTCAGGGTAAAGATCAAGGACAATAGTAAAAATGGTGACTGTAAGACTTCTTCAGAGCCCTTTATCCCACCCCATGTATATGATACATGGCACAGAGAGAAAAGGGAGAATATAAAATGCATGGAAAAGAGTACATGGCTTAGGAAAGATATATCCACCAAAGTAATGCTTCCTAGAGTTGAAAGAAATTCTGGTCCATGGCGTGAGGGACCATAGTCATACCTTGCTCAGTCTCTGTAGGGACAGCCAAACCTTGGTAAATTTAGCCCTTTAAGTTTACAAATAAATTCAAGTCTGGGTTAAAGGCTTAAAAAGTATCTTTTAAGGCACTAAGGTCTAAGCCTAAAGTAGGGCAGGTTGTTTCAGTCAGTATAGGGCAGATAAGCTGGCAATTTGCAGACATGCTAGTGAGCCCTTATTAAGGCAGTCAAACATCCTTCCAAGACTGTGATCCTTCTGTTTGGGAGAGAGGCTTACCGGGGACAAAAGGAAGCAACTGCCCCAACTATGCTGAGCAGCCAGGCAGAAGCAGCAAACATTACGTATTGTGAACCACAAGAGAGGGCCTTAGAAAGGAGACGCTGTGCCTCCCTACACCAAACTCCCAGGGGACCGGATCAGATGACCTCCAGAGGCTTCTTCCAACCTAAATTATTCTACTGTCCTGTGACTTTACAACTCTGTGATCAGTGGAGCCCTTCTCCAGTAACTGTTGTGCAAAGGACCAGCATTCTACAGACTGGGCTCCTTGCAGTGCCAGGGCACCTAACAAAGACAACTGGTATCTCTCTTTAAAGATTGGGAATATACAATTTACAGAAAAAATCTGCTGTTTCCAGTAGAATGTTTTCAATGCATGACAGTCCATTGCAAACCTAAGTTTCCAAACCACAGCAAGAATAAAAATGGGTTATGTATTGCTTTCATGGGCACTAGACATAGATTCTTCAGAGTTGTAAGTCTAAAGGGAGGCTGCTTCATCTGGCTTTTTGCTGGTTGTCTGTTCAATCAAAAGCAGCCATCCCAACCTACACAGCGGAAAAGCTAAGAGGAGTCCGGTGGGAATCTTAGTTCTTTCAGTACTGGCATTAAATGACTATGCTTCTTCCACTGTGGGAACTTCCTCTGTCCTGCAAGAGAAAATAAAAGATTCAGGAACAAGGAAGGGTGAACGGAAATCATATGTCTTTCTACCTGCTCTGAGCACCCTAACAAAACCATTCATACATACATCCCAGCTGGGACTAGAACTGCACTTCTTTCCAAAACTTGGAAGGGAAAATGGTAATGGGCAAAATACAGCCCTTTGAGAAGACTCCGACCTGGTAAAATTCTGCATATATGTGCTAAGGGACATTAACATTTTTTATTTTAAAAACCCTTCATTTTTTAAGGGGGGAATACACTACCTAACTTGGAGACTAGCAATTGGATATGAAGCTTTTCACACTTAGGTTGCTACCTGAAATCTAGTCCCAGTGTAAACTGACAAGATGAGCTGTGAACAATAGCTGTTCACTGCCCATATAATGCGTGTTCAGTTCTCAGGAGTCCCAACAAGCAAGCCATCCTCTTCCACCTGGCCTGGAGGATCACACATTTCTCACCACTATAGCCACCCATGATCTTAAAGCCTATTTCATGTAGCTTTAGGCATCTCACCTGGATGTTTTCCCATATGAATCATCTTAAAAATATCACCAAGATACTATAAAAATTAAATGTTGGAGATCAATAATAGGAGAATCATGCATGTTAAAAGAAATCAGAAGTAAACCAACACCAGAGAGGGTTGCAGAGGGATACTCAGTACTGCTGCCTACTCTGGAAGTGCTTTCTCCCCAGGCAGTGCCAGAACAGCTAGTCTAACACCAACAAATACATAGAGCCCCAAATGCCTCTAGGCTGGGACAGGAGCGAGAGGGTGTAACATGTCACCCGGTGTGGGATGTGATAGGGGACCTGCTTTATTTGACTGCTCACTTTGTCCCTGAACACACTATAGCCATGCAACACATGTCTGAAGGCAGGGAACGCAGTAGCCTCTTCACAACCAAGCTGCGCAGGGCACCCAGTGCTCCTTGCCCTCCATTTGAAAGACAACAGGCTGCAGAAAGTGACAAACATTCACTCTCACTCCCCAAAACCCACCTCTTCCCTCAGATGGGAAAGCAAAAAGACAGCTGACTCACCGAGCGTGGCCCTGCGCTGCCTTTGTGCTTCTTGTCCCGACCTGGGATAACTTCTAATGAGCAGTAACTGGGGGGTTTATCTTCTGGCCATTCCCGAGACCGGTGCCGCTGCCTGCGGTTTGTCACTGGGAGACGGACTTGCTCTTCTGAGGAGCTCCACGACCCCCGGCGAGAAGGGGGAGAGTAGCTGTGCCGCCGCTGACCTGAGTTATTGCTCTTCCTGGTGTGGTGCTGGTAGTCTCGCCTCCCTGCAGGCTCCTGTCTCCAGCCACAATGGAGGCTGGAGCGCTCTTTGGCCTCCTCTGGATAAAAACTGCAGCTGCTGCTGCTGCTCCTGCCCCTCTCAGCCTGGCGTGGGGGTGACACATCCCGTCTGGAGTGCTGGGGCCTGCCATTGTAGCCGCCTGTCCTCTGCCTCTGAGGACGGTCCTCTCGCTGCCTGTTCCAGGGCTCCCGACTGTAGCTGGAATGAGAATCCCCACTGGAAGGCAAGGGGCACCTCCGGTTTTCCTGCCTGTCCTCTGCTGCAGAGTCCTGGAGTCTGGTGCGGGCAGCTCTCTGTGGCCGTGAGGAGTTGCTGCTCCCATGGATGGAGGAGACGTGATCTGCGAGAGGAGGTGGCATGATCTCGGAGCCCAGGGAGGACAGCAAGCTGGGCTGCACAGACTGCCGCTGGTGGGAGGGTGGCCGGAGCTGTGACATGTTAAGGTTTTGGATTTCAGACTCCAGATAGTCCAAAACACCCTTGTTAGGGGAAACCTGAGCTTGTGGCTGCACCAGTGGAAGACTGTTCTGCAGAGACACATCTAAGGATAAAAGCACAGGAGAATACAGCAAGTCAAGGGGAAACAATAAAGAGAGGGCCCTTCTGCGCTGATGATCCTGGTCCCTTTGAGCCTCTCTTCTGCTCCTCCTCGCTGCAAGAGCTGTGCGAGTCTCAAGCACCACAACGAGCCCATCCAGACCACACGATGTAAGGTGCAAAGAGTAGTAACTAGTAAGTTGCAGCATGATCTATGCTTTGGGCAGCACAGAGGTAAGAAATCAAAGTCATCCAGCACACCTGGAAATATAGTTTATGTATTTAGAGAGAGGAACATTTTCTTCCTACAGCACTGATACCAAATTTTATTTTTAAAAAAGTCAGAGAAAGTTCATAGTGTTTCCTCTTATATCTCATTGAACTGGAAGAAATATGAACCAATACTGCAAAAGAGAAAGAAATTTTTATATATATGCACACATACACACGTATGTATAAATATAAGTAGCAAATGGAGAAGTTTCTTCACTAGGAGACTGGTCCAGCTCTGGAACAGTTACCCAAAGAACTCATGGATTCTCCATCCCTGCAGCTTTCCAAGACTTGGCTGGACAAAGCCACAGCTAATGTGACTGAGGTGGGTGACAGTCCTGCTTTGAGCAAGAGGTAGGACTAGATAACCTTAGAAGTCCCTTCTACCCAACATCTCTAAAAAGCTGACCTGAAACAAATTTAAGGAAAACTTAAGCACAGGAGATTCAAGGACTGTGAAAACACAGGCTTAGAAACTGCCTGAGGAACTTGCCCGTTTTCTGCCAGCATGCACATGGATTTCCTTGAGAAGACTCAGTTCATTCTGTCTTAAACCATGGTGGCTCGGTCACCAGATCTTCCTAAGGAAAACTGGTGCCCTGGTTAGGGAAAATGGTAACTGTAGAATTAACTAGTGGGCTAAAAAAGTATATATTCAAACATCTTGAATCTAGCATTTAAGATGTTTGCAAGCTATTTCTTCAAACAACAGTTAAGACTCATCAGACACAAAGTAAATCTGTGACTACTGTATAGTGATGAAAAGCTAATTTCAGATGAAAAATATGTTATATTTATTTGAGAAGTCATTATATTGGATTCCCCTATTTTCCTTGGGTGATTAAATAATATTACTGGTAATAAGTTGTTTTATTACTTATTTCTCTAGGACTTCAGAGACTCCGTCTTCCCTCCTCCATTAAAGTTACAAATAAATACCACTAATACAAGCAATTTTGGGGCAGAACAACTGGCAAATTCTTCCTGGTTCATTAAAGAGTCCTTCATTTTTTGCTGCATGAAGGCTAGATCTATTGCACAGAAGGCAGTCTGCCCTTAATCATTTGAAGACTAGACATTTGATAAGAACTCAAACAAATTGCACCTCAGTTGTCATGTCAATTTTGGCTATAAGGAGTTGACCGTGACCAGCACAGCAGAACAAAGAGACAGTACCCTCCTCTACCACATGAAGTGAGATAAGCTGGGTATATTTACCCTGCAGTTGCTGGGGTGTAGCACAGATATACTTTAGTTAGCATTAAACTACTTCACCCAGCACTGAGCCTAGCAAGACACTTAAGATGGATAGGCTGTATTTATCCATCCAGGCAAGTCTATAGTACGCTGCAGATGTAGCAGAGCTGTCATGCTAGGACATGCTGTCATGCTAGGAACATCTTTCTCTCTTTTGTAGTAGAGAGGCTAAAGACTCACTGCTGAACCTCCCTGAGAAGTTACCTGTTTCTCATCCTGATTTCCCTCTGAAATGATGCCCCTGGTCTCACCTCGTTGCAGTAGAGGGTTCAGCTGGTAAGAGGAAAGTTGCGAGTTCCTGTCCCCACCTCCGTAGAACATGTTGGGTAACATCCAAGGTGCAAGGGCCTGAGCCTGCTTCATGAACCGATGCCGTTCCAGTACTGTAAAAGAAGAAGAAGGCGGCTTACAGCAGCTATCCAGAGAACACAGCTTGCAGACCACATATCATTTTGCTTGATAGACTGTAGCCTTTGGATGTGATCAGATACAGGAAATTCACGAATGAAAAGCTCTCTCCACCCTATGACAAAGGTAAAACAGAGCACAGGAAATTCCAATATGAAATTATGCAGCTTCAAAAAGATACCTAAAACAGAAGAAAAGGGTTACCGCCTGACATTCAGGGTACAGTTCCAGCAACTGCAAGACTTCTACCTGCCCTTAGTACAATTGTGGAAAGGTGGGAAGTAATGTTTCATATAGCAAGACGTACCACACAGTTTTCTCTCTCTTAAAACTCTTTCAGCTCATCATTGGTCCTTTCCCCTTTTGGCTTTGATTTACTGCTAAACAAGACCTCTTCTTGCCACCTTCATGTAGGCTCTGTCCAGATCATATTTTCCACACCATACTCCATCATTTCCTCTCTGTTCCACAAATAGGGCACTCAGAGATGCACTGTCCAGCTTCTCCCTTTCTAGTCCTTCAACCACTCTTGTTGCCTCTCTCTGTAATTTACCTCAGCATGACTGCTAAAATTAAATCCCTTAGGACAGTGTGGTCAAACTGGTGAACAAACTAAATTTCCTGTTCTCAACAGCAATGTCCAGTGTGCCAAAAGAGCAAACTCAGTGGAAATTTCTCTCCCTCACTGTTTTTCCACCACTGCTAACTCCAGACCCCTACTCATGGCAACAGGCTCCAGTTCCACTTCATTTTTTTCAGAGCTTCCATCTCACCTCCTCTACACAGACAACCTCACCATTCCTGTCTTCAAAACCATCGCTCATTGCTGCTTCTCTTTTGGGAATACCTAAAAACGTCTTACAGAAACTTACTCCTTCTACCACAGGCAATCAAAACCTAAGTTTACGAGCAAGTAAATTCTGCAAACCCCAGACTTTACAAAGCCTGACTCTGCATGCTTTGTCTGTCATTACTGGGTGAAGCTTTTCTGCAACAGGGCCTTTGCAAAATTTCTCTTATATGGCTTCTCTGGAGTTTCAGAAGTGGCAGGCTCTTACTGCAGCCTCCTCTCTGGTCAGGCATGAACAGAACATTCCTGGCTATACAGTTCAGGAGACAGATCGGAACATAATTGCCTTTGAGACTTTTACCCCTCTGATAAATGTGGCTGAAGTTGGCTGATGAAATTAAAAGCTATCGGAGGGAAAGAGATAGGGGATAGACAGACAGGTTAACTGCATAAGCCTTGCTTCTTTAAGAAACCAGGCTACAGCTAAGCTCCAATTAATTCTGTCCCCTGGGTTCACCTGCAGCAGGCAGCATTTAGACTGCGCACTCTTTGGGACTGAGCTCTCCATTTCAGGTAGCACTCCACTTATTAAACACGTCCTCCTTTAGCTGTTTCACTGAATTTAAACAGAGCACCACTTGCAGCAAAACAGGGACCGACCATGCCTCTCAACACATCCTTCACTTTCCCCACAGTTCATGCAGCTCCACTTCATTCTCCACTCCAAACTGCCTCCCCCTCCCCAGCCTGGGTCCAACCAGAGTGAACTACAGAGCTGGAAACTTCAGAGTTTTTAATCTTAATACTCTCATTTTTCTTCAAAGCTGTGTGGTCTGAGGTAGCAGCTATCAAGCATTTTATGTCAAATTTGCTTCATTACTTTTTTTTGCCCAAGGGATTTTCCTCCAGTTTAGGTTTCAGACTTAAGAGGAAGAGAGAAAGAAGAAAATGAAAAAGGATAAAAAGAAGGTAAAGGCCTTATCTCTTCCTGTCTCGTTCCTCCAGTTATCACCTTGAGAATGTCCTAGAACCTGCTGAGTGCACGTCCCTGGGTTTTGACCACAGTCTTTTCCTGAGGATTGAAAGGCCCAGCAGCTGTGGGCATACCTACTTAGGGTTCCCCCGCTTAGGGTATAAAGGCAGTCACTAGGACCAAAGTCATCCTGTCCCTGTAATTCTCTGATCTCTCCCTACAGCTGAACAGATACAGAATTACCCTTGGACTTCCTTCACTACCTTCATCCTCTCTTCCTTCCCCAGATACTTTGCCTCCCAGTTTGAACCCGATATATACTCTGGTTCCCCACCTGCAAAGTTACAGATCTCTTTTTAAAGTGAACATATTTATCTGAGGAAGGTCAGATTCAGCCTAATTCCAAAACTCATGCCTGCTGTAAAACTTTGGCAGAATGTCCTGTTGTTCCCTCCACTTACTCCCCGCTGAGAAAGGTTGTTCTTCACCTTTGACAGACTTTACAGCTGCTGGACCAATTATCCAATTACAAAAAAAAATATTTTCCAACCTAGTCACACCCAGGTGCAAGTATTTCCTGCTTTGCACCAATTCCTTAGTGGAAGAAGTCCACAGTAGAAAAGGAACGAATAAGAACAGAAGGAGGTCATACGTATATTTACCCTGGTGGGCTTTTCTCAGAGCTTTCCATGGGGAATGTAATTGGCTTGCTCCAGGGGCATGTTTAATATTTCTGTACACCAATTCTGAATTACTCAAATAATGCAATTCCTTTATTACTAGGTTCAAAATCATGTTAGTTAATGACCTGACTTAAAACACCCAGAATTACCTTGCTTCAAGGGCATCTATGACTGTTCAGCAGATCTAGGCTACCCTCTAGTGGCCAATAATTGGGAAGAAATCACCCATACTCGGCTCACACTTGTAACTGCTAAGACTTAGTTGAGGATTTCTGATTTCTCTTCAGCTGTGTGGAATTGTTGTTCCTTAGGACTGTTTTTTAAGATGCCCCCTGTATCTGTCTTCTTGTGGTTTTTAAGGCTTCCAGTTCATTTCTTGGAGTCCAAAAAAGTAAGTCAGAGACAGGATGAAGTGAAGAGAAGGTGCACTAGAGGAGGGGAGCAGGCACAAGGATCCCTTGCAAAGTGGATAAAGAGGGCAGGCAGCTGGGATGGAAATTACAGCCACAGAATCCAGCAGCCAGTCAAGGAGGCTGGACTTCTCTGTACCCTCCCTCATGAGCAGGGAGAGGTTTTGGGAACCCCACAAGAATCCCTCCTACCTATCTTCAACAGGAGGCAGGAAAGACAACAGCAGCTGTCTGGAGTATGATATAATCTCCTACAGCACAGAAAACCAAAAAAGGACTCACACATATTCTGAATCTCTTTTTTGATGAGAACTAGGAAGTCTGGAGGTGTGAGTCTTTCATCTCCACCACCTCTCTCCCCCTTCATGGAAACTAATTTTTCTGCCAAATTTCCATAGCCTCCTCAACACCACACATTTTACTTGACAGCTTGTAAAGCCCCCAGAAAATGTTTTGGTTTGTTTTGCTTTTAGCAAATGAGAGGGATGCTCTGTTTGTTCTTTGCAAGGGCTAAGCAAATTAAGCTTACATCTATGATGAGCAAGACTGGCAAACTGGTAACAACGGATGAGGAGAAGGCCGAGGTACTCAACAACATTTTTGCCTCAGCCTTCACTGGCAACCTCTCTTCCCACACCTCTTGAGCAGATGGACTGCAAGGCAGGGACTGGGCGAGGAAGGTCCCTCCCACTGTAAGAGAAGATCAGGTTTGCGACCACCTGAGGAACCTGAACATACATAAGTCTATGGGACCTGATGAGATGCATCCCAGAGTCCTGAGGGAATTGGCTGATGTAGTTGCCAAGCCACTCTCCACGATATTTGAAAAGTCATGGCAGTCAGGTAAAGTCCCTGGTGACAGAAAAAAGGGAAACATTGCACCCATTTTTAAAAAGGGTAGAAAGAAGGACCCTGGGAACTCTCAACCTGTCAGCCTCACCTCTGTGCCTGGGAAGATCATGGAACAGATTCGCGTAGAAGCTATGCTAAGGCATGTGGAGGACAGGGAGGTAATTCGAGACAGCCAGCATGGCTTCACCAAGGGCAAGTCCTACCTGACCAACCTAATGGCCTTCTATGGTGGAGTGACTCCATCAGTGGACAAGGGGAGAGCTATGGATGTCCTCTATCTGGACTTCTATAAGGCCTTTGACACGGTCCCCCACAACATCCTTCTCTCTAAATTGGAGAGATTTGGATTTGATGATCGAGTGGTCAACGGTTCCATGTTCAGATGGAGATCAATGACAAGTGGTGTCCCTCAGGGGTCCGTATTGGGACCAGTACTGTTTAATATCTTCATCGATGACATGGACAGTGAGATCGAGTGCACCCTCAGCAGGTTTGCAGATGACACCAAGCTGAGTGGTGCGGTTGACACGCCTGAGGGACGGGATGCCATCCAGAGGGACCTGGACAAGCTCAAGAACTGGGCCCATGTGAACCTCATGAGGTTCAATAAGCCCAAGTGCAAGGCCCTGCACATAGGGTGGGGCAACCCCCAGTATCAATACAGGCTAGGGGATGAAGGGATTGAGAGCAGCCATGTGGGGAAGGACTTGGGGGTACTGGTGGATGAAAAGCTGGACATGAGCCGGCAATGTGCGCTTGCAGCCCAGAAGGCCAACCATATCCTGGGCTGCATCAAAAGAAGCGTGGCCAGCAGGTTGAGGGAGGCGATTCTGCCCCTTTACTCTGCTCTGGTGAGACCCCACCTGGAGTACTGCGTCCAGCTCTGGAGTCCTCAGCACAGGAAAGACATGGACCTGTTGGAGCGGGTCCAGGGAAGGGCCACAAAAATGATCAGAGGAGTGCCACAAAAATGATCAGAGGGATGGAACACCTCTCCTATGAACAAAGGCTGGAGAGAGTTGGGGTTGTTCAGCCTGGAAAAGAGAAGGCTCAGGGGAGACCCTATTGCAGCCTTTCAGTAATTAAAGGGGGCCTATAAGAAACATGGGGACAAACGTTTTAGCAGGGCCTGTTGCGATAGGACAAGGGGTAATGGTTTTAAACTAAAAGAGGACAGATTTAGACTAGATATAAGGAAGAAATTTTTTACGATGAGGGTCGTGAAACACTGGAAGAGGTTGCCCAGAGAGGTGGTAGGTGCCCCATCCCTGGAAACATTCAGGGTCAGGTTGGATGGGGCTGCTCATTGCCGGGGGTTTGGACTAGATGACCCTTAAAGGTCCCTTCCAACCCAAACTATTCTGTGATTCTATGATTCTAAAACTCTCACAGTTTGCTAACACCCAAGGTATACCAAATAGCTCTTTTTCAGGTAAAGGGAAACCAGAAACACAGCTCCTTGTTCATAAATCCTCTCCTTGTAGCATCTGGGGAAGAATCTGGTGATTTCAGTGATAAATAAATGTATTTGTTGCATTTTGTGCCTGTCAGATTGCGTAAGCTGCAGGGGGGTCATTCCACATTGTGTTGCTACTAAGTTTCAGTTACAGGAACACAGAGGTTATATGACCTTAGTAGCCAAAATCAAATGCTGGCCTTATTAAGAGAACAGGGTCTGGCTGCAGAATCTCTACTACTGCTAAAAACTATGCACAACAAAGTTTCTCTTGACCCTCAAAACCTCAGAATGCATTTGCAGGGCTGACCACCAAGACAGACCATCTTTCTCCTTTTTTCTCCTCACTTCCTTCCCCGAAGAAAAACAAACAAAACCTTTTTCTTGTGGAAGGAGCAGCTCTGAAAATAACATGAAGATAGAAAATTCCAATTTTTACATAATTACCTCTCAAAGCAACACACTTGAAGGTTACACCAGTTTGGAAAATTGTACAAAGGCATTTGCTTGCCTTCCTCACACGCACAGGCATATGAACTACGAGACAGGGAAGAAAAGTCCTGAGCTACTCATATAAGGGAGCTGATTGTGCCCTGGATGACATGAGAGAAGTTGGTAGCAAGGCGTGAGTGTGGACGAACTTCTGGAAGTAGGACATACAGGAGCAAGATGGGCTCCATGTATCCTAGCTCCCCTTCTCTAAACTCAGATAAGCTGGTCATGGAAGTCACATTGGCCAAAGAAATGTCTCAGTCTATATGGACGCTGAACTGGAGGGAGAAAGTGGAGCTCAGCAAGCTCCCAGTCAAGTTTTTGTCTTGACAGAAGCCATGAATGGACGCACATTTGCTTGAACCTCACCTTGCTCATTACAGCAGCACCGGGTTGGGCAGCAGACACATGGGATGTGGCAGCAGCAATATTGGGGGCAGCACTGGCACCAGCATACTCCAATCAGCAGAAGGAGGAGGAGGCCACCGAGAATGATGAGGACTACTGTGAGCCAGTCTATGGGAAAAAATGGAAAGAGGATCCTGATGTACCTGGGCACTGGTACTGAGCACCTCTCCACTGCTGGAAAGACATCTTGGGGTGGGGAGGAAGAGAACAGGAGGAGATATCTGCCACCCAGGCAACAAACCACAGGCACTTACGGAGAACAATCAGCTTAACTTCTTTGTCCGCATCACCTGAGGTATCTCCTGGTGCTTCCACAGTGCAGTAGTACACGCCATGGTCCCACCACATGACCTCACTGATGACAAGGTCTGCCCCTGTGGGAGAAGGACTGAGAGGTCAGCGGGCTATTTGGGACTGACAGACCCTAATTTCAGGCCCGACTCTAAGAGGGCCCTCTGCCTGCAGGTGACATATAGTACCGCATCTCCCCTCTTCCCAAGTGTAGCCATCACCTTCAAACAATCCCATCTGAGTCCACTGAGAACTCCTGTAAACAGCATCAACTGCCAGTCCCTTTTTTCTTTGTGTTGCTGGAAGGCAATGCTACTTAGAAGTGGGACTAGTTCTGTGTGGAGTGAAATAACCAACATGCTGCTGGGTGATGGATGTTAATAGATACCCACTGCTGCTAATCCTGCTGGTTTTGGAACACAGATCATTGTCCCCGTTAGGCCAGCCACCCCAATAACTCTTCTGGCAGTAGCAGCAGCTATCGCCCCAGGGACAGCAGGGAGTGTATAATGCACCTGGACAACTATGCAGTACTTCTTAGAAGAAAGAACTGTTTTCTAGCCTCTGGGCTCCTCAGCTTACTTTTGCACTCCTCAGCAAAATGCTCAGGCATCCTCAGCTCAGCCTTAGCTTGTAGTGCCTCCAACACCCTCAGGCCAGCTGGGGACAGGGCCCTTCACAACTCTTACTTCATTGCCACCTCACAGAATATGTAAGCTACAGATGACATTAGCCATATTTATGCTTCTCTTCACTTGGCAGGCCCAGATATCGGATAGTTACTGAGTTCACTCCCTGCTTGGGAGGTCAAGTCACTTACGGTTCTGAATGGTGATCTTTCGTTGCTGGTAGTCAATACCCAGCACGGGCTCCTTCTGCCCATATTTCTGGATGACAATGCGCACCTTCCGCTGGCTGTCATTGCAGTCGTCAGATGGGTCCTGGCCAAGAGCTAAACCAGCCTGGTATGCTAAAAACACACATCATCAAATAAGATGCCAAAAGTTACTTCAAATTTCTATCCCCTTGTGAGCAGCAGAGAAACTCTTGAATGCATGTGTGCATTTGCTTTGGTTTGGTAATACAAAGTATGGCTTCAAACCAGCAAGGACAAGTTGCTTTGGAGTACTCAAAAGCAAGCAGAAGTAGAGCCACAGGAATGGCAGAGATTTTGAGAATCCAGGAGCTGCAGAGGAGATGCCTCCTGTACTCACAACTGAAAGAACAACAGTAGAAAGAAGCTAATGGTGGCAGGCTGGAGGGCAGCTCCTGGTATGAAGATAAACTGCAACCAAAAAAAGTCATAAAACTCCCAGGAGTACTGGAACTAAAACAGAAGTGTGATTATTTACCAAACAAAATCTCCAGATATACATGAACCGCTGTAGGGATTGTCTCCCTTTCCCTCCTGTATCCCATTAGATGTTGTGGAGCTCATAAAGACAGAAAAGAATCCATCATCTGATTCCAGCTAAGGATTATGGGTAGAGAGACCCATCAGAATTAAGGGAGGGCTAGAGGCAATTTCTGTCCAATACTCTTATGACAGACTCGCAATACAAACTATTTTCCAGGTGTTTGGGAGCTGAGATTTGGGGAGACAACAGATACAGACAGCCAGCATTGTCGGTAAAGGGCTTGCAAAGAAGAGAGGAGAGGATAAAGCTTGTCAAAGACTCCTCCATTGTTGTATCTACAATGGATGATGAAGAGCAGATCCAACTAAGCAAACACCATGACCTTCATGCTTTCTGTCCCTGTTGGGGGCTATTAGGTTGAGCCTAGGCTCAAAGCACTCACATTATGCTGGGATCAGCAGAGCCAGGGACCGCTTGCTTGTGGACTAGGCTGTAGAGCACTTGGTAACATGCCTACGCAACCCATCCAGACTGCATAAAGGAGAGTTTGGGCACCAAGACACAAAACAAGGCCAGGCTCCCCATTCTGAGCTCCGTCTTAAGTGTTCAGTTAAGCTAAGGTTGGCCAGCTTAAACATACTGCAGGGTTTAGAGAGGGTAGGATAGGAGAGCATAGGATAGGATAGGATAGCATAGGATAGTTCAGTTGGAAGGGACCTAGAAGGATCATCTAGTCCAACTGCCTGACCACTTCAGGGCTGACCAAAAGTTAAAGCATGTTATTAAGGGCATTGTCCAAATGCCTCTTAAACACTGACAGGCTTGAGGCATCGACCACCTCTCTAGAAAGCCTGTCCCAGTGTTTGACCACCCTCTCAGTAAAGAAACGCTTCCTAATGTCCAGTCTGAATCTGCCCTGGCGCAGCCTTGAACCATTCCCACGCGTCCTATTGCTGGATCCCAGGGAGAAGAGATCAGCACCTCCCTCTCCACTTCCCCTCCTCAGGAAGCTGCAGAGAGCAATGAGGTCGCCCCTCAGCCTCCTTTTCTCCAAACTAGACAAGCCCAAAGTCCTTAGCAGCTCCTCATAGGACATTCCTTCCAGCCCTGTCAACCAGCTCTTTTGCCCTCCTCTGGATGCATTCAAGGACCTTCACATCCTTCTTAAATTGTGGGGCCCAGAACTGCACACAGTACTCAAGGTGAGACCGCACCAATGCTAAATATAGTGGGATCATCACCTCTTTTGACCAGCTGATTGTATTGTGTTTGATGCACCCCAGGATGCAGTTTGCATACCATCTTAAGAACCATCTTAAACGTTTGTGAATTAAGGCTGCACACACCAGAATGTCTGCACATGAAGTGGCTGCCACCAGTACTAAATGTTCTTACTTGGAAGTCTTTCTGCCCTCCAAAATGCACGTGTTACTCCTACTTCCTAAAATCAGTAACACCTGGTCACAGGTATCTAGCTCCAACCATGGAGTCCCCCATGAAATCATAAAGTCTACTTGTTGCAGGGCCCTTGCTTTCAAACATGCTGAAGCATAAGATGGGGCTGCCAAGGCTGACATATGTCAAACATGGCTGAGCCTCTCTGCCATCTGAGTTGATGACAAGGAGGACAAATGAGCTGCTTTGGCTGAGATTTCTACAACATCATATCATAAAGCCTTGACATTGCAAAGAAAATCACAGACATGATCTATTTTTTCTTGGAGTGCAGAGAAATACCACCACCCGACCTGGTTTGTAGGCAGGAAGAGGTCAAAAGCCTGTATTCCCCAGTAAGTCTACCTTCCCCTTCCTTTCCATTTGAAGAGGGATTCCTTGGAGGACAAGCCTGACACTTACAGACTGAGTAGTAGTCAAAGATGGGGTCCTTGCAGAAAGATTTGAAGCGCCAGGTCACCACCACGTCCTGCAGCTGTGCTGAGGTGCTATAGTCACACTTGAGGATAACAGTGGCAAATAAGGTGGTATAACGCTCAACATCCTGCACTGTCACCAGGACAGAGAGGCAACCTGCAAACGAGAACACAGAAGGCAGTCAGCCAGCCGGAACAGACCTCACATCACAACTTTCACTCTGCACCAGACCAACAACCAAAGTACATCTCCCTTGGCCTCATCCAGGACTATGGACCTCACCAGCCCCTCTGGTGAAGCCGTCCAGAATTACAAATCCTGGTTAGAATGTGAGTCCCATCTTTCCCTGACAGAAGGTAGCTTGAGCCAGCTGCATTGGCCTGCCTTATGGACTGAATTATTTTCTCCAAAGCAACTATTAGTAGCCATTATGTAGCACATCACTTGGTGCTCTCCTTCTGCCTGGAGAAAACTGTCCCTCCAAGCTGAGGGAGATAACTCATTGCGCCCAGAAACACACAGGATGGGATTGCCTTGGCTTGTCATCCTAACCAGAAAAGTTCTGCAGCTCCATCCATTCATATAAACACAAATGAATTTTATCAAGGTCTCGCTAAGACAGTCATCAGAATGTTATCTAGTGGTGACCAGGATTAAGACAATACAACTTTTGGGCTGTAGCATCGTAGTTAAACTTAATCTGTTTATCGCCACTTCAGAACAGCACACATCAATGATCCTTTTTTTCCTTTTTAATGAAGCTATCATTATGTATGTTTAGAACTTAGCCGTAACAACCTCCACAGCATTTTCTATCCAAGAAGCTGCACCCACTGAGGAAGGTTTTACAAAGTTTCTCATAAGCTATGCTTTATTTTAGCCACACTCCAGAGACGTCTCTATCTTATTTAAACTTTGATAATACAGTAAGTTGTGCTTGTCATCAACAATAGCGAAGTTATCACCAGTTGCCTTTGATAAGGCAATACAAACAGTGCAGAGCGAGCATGGGATGCCCTGTCTGGAATATACCCCGGAGAACAGGGCAGGGGTTGCAGTGCTATGCTAGCTGCTTCTTAACTGGGGAGCACAACAGCAGGAAAGGAGGGAAGGAAAGGGGGAGGATTGGAAGGTACCAACTGAAAGGGTCACCATGGACCAGCACTCGATTTTTATTGCATGTTCAAAGACTTTCCCTCTGCTCCATGTTTTCAGGATGACAGCAAGGGAACAAGGGACTATGTAGTAACATCTGGATCACAACTGCAAGCATCGTTCTTTCAGTGTCCTCTTAGGCTGCACCTCCACAGTACGTTCCAGGCAAATATGAGCTCACCCAGTTTCCACCAGGTGGAAAACATGCTGCAGAGGTGCAATGCTGCCTCAACAAGTAATTCTGCAGTACGATATTGTCAATGCAGTACTTGCTCAGTTTCTGGTTTGAAACAGACTCCTGGTCAGGCAACTCAAAGCACAGGCAGAGTGAACTCATTTGCCTGAAAAATAACACACAAACAGAGAGGACCAGGGTACACTCTGAGTCCAAGGCTTTTCTGAAAAATAAAATATAGACACATGCACTTAAACCTAGAAATACTAGCAGCTGTGCAAACTGCTAGCAAAACCAAGGATCTCTAATTTTTACAATACTGTAGGCAAGGCAAGGTCAAGACTGGTGACAGGTAGTTACAGTGGTTCTTACTTAACTGTACTGTAGTTCAATACATCTTGCTTCAGCTTTCATTGTGAAATAGCTGACCCACAGGATCTTACTGCAGGAAATCACACGAACCCAATCCAAAATCCAAACTCTTAAGACCGGCAAAACCTTCATCTCATTGGTGATCAAATGAATTCCCATATGAATTCTGACCTGTTGAGGCTCATGGAAACAGAACAGATTTTCCGTGGGTTTCCTACAGCAGCATCTCTCAGGTGAGAATAAAATACTCAAAATCACTATGTGCTTTTCACTTACAGAAACCAAAGCTCTTTATGAAAGGGATCCTTTCTCAATACCTCTGTTCTGCAAAAGAGTCAGAGTTGAAAGATAAGCTCCTTATTTTTTAAAAGAGGTTAAAAACCTACTGTTCCCACTGGACGACAGTCGGATGTCTCTGCACGTCTGATGTTTCATATTAACCTCCTCCAAGAAAACTGAAAAGTTGTGAAATTAAGGCCGGTTCCTAAACTTGGACTGCATTACTCCACTGCATGCTGCTATCCTTCTTATCTTGGTTGGAAAGAACAAATCAGGACACTACCAGCCTAGTAAGTTATTGCTAGCTCAAGCCTATGGCTTTGCATTGAAGACACTAACCTTCAGAGCCGGCAAAGCCAAGTTTTAACTAGAACATCATGCAAGAACACGGCTGTCAAGCGAGACAATCAACAAGCATACCTCCATATTTTTTTTCTTCTTTTACTGGTTCTCTGTGAAAAACTGAACTTTGGTATTTAAACCTAATCATCAGCAAAGACCCAGGCATCCAAGAAGCAAAATGATCACTATATTTCCTACAGGAGATCAGAAGCTATTAGGCAACCTACAAAGCTTGGCAGAAAGGGCTCTGCTCGCTGAAGGCCGCCTGTGGATGCGGAGGCAAGTTCCTATTCTCCATACAAGCACGTATCTAGCAGGTATGGAAGCACAGCAGCTACACCAGATCCCCAAAGAGGCTGCGGCTGCTGAGCTGGGGTGGGCGCTTGTGACAAGCCAAAGGGGAACCCCTCTGTGTGCGTACCCTGTGCTCAGGTCCAAGCCAAGCTGGCCGCACACCAGCGATACTGGAGGCTCTCAGGAAGCAGGCGGCCACTTCCTCCTAGGAGAGCAGCTAGCCGCACCTTTGGGGTAACGAAAGTCCTCTCCGCATGGCTTTCGTGCCGAGCTCGGGAGAGCCCCGCTCTTCCGCCCGCCGGGGAGGGACACCAAAGGGGGGAACAACGCTCGCCCGGGCCAGGCCACCCCTTCCCCTCGCCGCGGGGCCTTCGCCGCTCCCCCCACGCCGCACCACGTTAAGCCCGGACAAAACCCGAGGGCGCCTCCCGGGCCCCGGCCCCCTGTGCCACAGGGTTGTCCCGGGGCGGGGAGAGGCCCCGGGAGG
>WAAD01023683.1:128934-139443 GCA_013389945.1 Fregata magnificens | reverse complement strand
TTTTTTTTAATGCTTCCAACTCCATGAAGGTATGGAACTTCGAGACAATAGATGCTGCTGATTCTGTGGATGACACAGGGTTACTGGAGGTGGAGCCTATGAATGAACTTCATGTTGGCAGGAATGTCAGTCTGAGTTTCATGTCAAAAGTTCATGACTGTGGACAGCCCATTTGGTATGCTCAGGTAAGATACACTCAAGTATGTACATCTCTGTGGAGAAACACAGAATGAGGGAGGTGATGTTAAGCAACAGCGGGAGTCCATTACAAATCAGTACGTTTCTTTTTTGTAGAATTCAATCTTCTTCCAGATATATATATATATATAAAATCGTATTATTATATATATATATAATCTTCTTCTTTCAAACACTGGAGCAGACTTGCTAGAGAGGTGGTTTATGTCCCATGCCTGTCAGTGTTTGAGGCATTTGGACAATGCCCTTAATAATATGGTTTAACTTTGGTCAGCCCTGAAGTGGTCAGGCAGTTGGACTAGATGATCCTTGTAGGTCATATTCTATGCTATTCTATTCTATTCTATATTTTTACTGTATAGTAACTATATACTAGTTACTAGTTACTAGAGTCTCACCACTGTGAGACTCTGGCTTTCAGAGCCAGAACTGCATAAGAATAGGAGAATGTCAAAAGGTACTCTCCAAGTTGTGTTATCCTGGACTGATGGATAGGACTGATAGGACCAACATCACCACATTCAGTCATTTCAGTTTCACAGTGATGATCATTAAGGAATTTTTAAGGAGTCATCGTGGGCAGTTTTATTTCCAAATTGAGTTTGAAAATATTCAAGTTACATGTTTTGTTTTTTCTTCTTCAGGATACCAATGGAGCAATCTGGAAGCTGGATTTGACTTTTTCAAATATGGTAAGTTTGTTTTCTTTTTCTTTGTTCTGATTTCTTCAATTCCTTTGCAAGAACTTGCTTCAACTGTACTGGATGCATCTGCAATGAAGTTTGTGTTCTATGAAGCTGCACAGTTGAAAATTTTAGCATTGAAACAGATTTTTTCTTAAAAATTTATTTTTATAATGTTATTGATTATAATGACTGTGCAGGATTATAAAAAATAATTTCATTTTTGACTCCTGAAATTTTGGCTGCCAAATTCCGGTTACCTTAAAGGAGTTTTATTCTCATAAATTGGTAATAAAAGCTGCGTGGATACAGAAAATGAGTTCAAGGAGTATTGATATATCCTATCTAGATAGGTGTTTGAAACAATCCTTACTGTTGTCTCTAAATGACATAAAGAACTAGGAAAAACAAGGAGAAAACGAAATGCACTTCACGTGTTTTATCCTCCTGGTTACTAGTGTTACTGCTGGAGATGTTTTTGATGGAGAAATAGATGACACAGTTAAAATGGGGGCATTTAATTTTTACTCCCAAACATATTAAAGTAAATGGCAACAATGCTTTTAAGTGGAATAAAGTTCTGTGGCAACAGATAAAATTATGTTCCAAGAAGTTCATGGTAAATAAAAGATGTGCAAAGCATACTATAAAAACTAGTGTAAAAAATGTATAGCAAAACCTGGAATTCCTTGGATGACGAAATGATTTCCCAGGCAGCGTAACCCTAGGCTTGAGAGCATTTTCTTTGCCTTCAGAGCAACAGCTGTTTGTTAAAAATATTAATTCCAAGCCTGAAACCACTTAATGAAAGGCACTCCCCTTTATTTTCACATAGAAAATGATGGAATTCTACATGAACTTAATGTTCCTACACGAATTTTGCTCATGATCTTCCTATGAACATTTAAAAAAAAAAAAAAAGGGAATTGCATATAGGTACCTCATGAATGCCAAATTTTGTTCACACAAACAGCACCTGTCTAGATTTTTCAGGTTCGCTGTAGGTGTGGCTGGTAATACCTTTTAAGTACAGCTCCAGAATGTAGCAGAATTTCTGTTCTTCTGTTTTGCACTGCAGACCCGCGATCCAGAGTGCCTGTATACCTTTCACTCTGGAAGAATTGAAGCCATGAGTGTCTCTCCCATTACATACCTTCTGGCCACCACTGCTCTTGACCGTAAGTACACTATTCCTTTCTTCTCATACCACTGTAATTACTATTTTTGAAGAGCAGTGATGCTTGGTTTGGAACTATTCTGTTTTGAACGGAAGTTGAGTATTTGCTCTGGAAAAGTCAAAAGTCACTTTACAGGCAATTGTTATTCCTGGGATCAGTTCTTTAATACTTAAGACAAATCATTTATGTTTTGAAATAATGCATTAAGGCTGCTTCATCTGGGATTTTAATGAGAGAAGTTTTTAGTGGGAAGCTTTGTAAATACTGTTCATTCTGAAGGAACAGCTGAAAAGATGAGTTGTTATTTGGTTTGAATAACAGCACTTGTATTCAAGGCTCTGGATCGATAAGAGTTGGGATCTTTGTTTTGTAAGGAATTACATACATCTCTAGCATTGTGTAAGTCATTATGAATATTAATATTTGTGGCTTTCTTGGAAAATGCAATAGCTATCATGCTCTCAACAACAGCTAACACGTAATTACAGACATATTTATTTAACTGTCCTGGTTTCGGCTGGGATAGAGTTAACTTTTTTGTTTTCCTAGTAGCTGGTATAGTGCTGTGTTTTGGATTTAGTATGAGAATAATGTTGATAACACACTGATGTTTTAGTTGTTGCTAAGTAGTGCTTACACTAGTCAAGGACTTTTCAGCTTCTCATGCCCTGCCAGCAAGAAGCTGGGAGGGGGCACAGCCAGGACAGCTGACCCAAACTGGCCAACGGCATATTCCATACCATATGACGTCATGCTCAGTATATAAACTGGCAGGAGTTGGCCGGGGGGCGGCAACCACTGCTCAGGAACTGCCTGGGCATCGGTCGGCAGGTGGTGAGCAATTTCATTGTGTATCACTTATTATGTATATTCTTTATTATTATTATTATCCCTTCCTTTTCTGTTCTATTGAACTGTCTTTACCTCAACCCATGAATTTTACTTTTTTTTTCCCCCGATTCTCTCCCCCATCCCACTGGGGTGCGGGGAGTGAGCAAATGGCTGTGTAGTGTTTGGCTGTGTGGTGTTTAGCTGCCTGCCAGGTTAAAGCACAACAAACTTACACAAATATTGCAATTTAGGCCTGTCACGGTTAGCTTTATCATGGTTCGAAAGAAGAACCACAGGCCCGAATATTAACAATGTCATTTACACTTCTCAGAAAACACTACAAGGTCTTCAGCTCAATTCTTGTCAGCAGTATCTTGTCATTTCTCTGTGTTATATAATGTACAT
Organism: Fregata magnificens; assembly: GCA_013389945.1. Taxonomy (NCBI): domain Eukaryota; kingdom Metazoa; phylum Chordata; class Aves; order Suliformes; family Fregatidae; genus Fregata; species Fregata magnificens. The sequence goes on along the minus strand of WAAD01023683.1, from coordinate 136,148 downwards.
GCAGTTCTAGCCTGAAGACAAACTCCTACCAGTTGAGCAAATGACACTTAGGATATATGCCAGCTGGAATGGAATTTTATGCAGACCAATATGTGTGTCTACTAATCTGTTCATTTCACCTCTGGTGAAATTGGCTTTTCTTTGGACAATCTCCCATTTTCATCCATTTAAATATTTTCCTCCCTAGGCAATTCCAAGTAGTAGTGTATTATCTTTTCCTATGTTGTCAGTACAGATTTTCCTTACAGTATGCCACAGTTCTGTGATTACTTGAAAATTACACATGGTGGTCAGCATGCGGCTTCTTATTACAACCCTCAGCCCTGACAACTCTTGGGAGCCTGTAAATTAAAGAGTCAAGAAAGCTTATGTTTTGTTCATGAGCACCATGCTAGCTGTGGTACTCTGTAACCATCAGTTATGTCTTTCCAGATGGGCATTTGATACTCAAAGAGAAAAATTAATAACTTTCTATCCAGCTTTAAATAAATAGACGTTTCTCCATAAATCTTAAAATGTAAGTGACGTTGCAGGAAATAAATTCTTACTGTCTCCTTTCCACACAGGGTCAGTGCGTATCTATGATTTCATCAGCAACAGTCAACTGAGCGAAATTAAGTTTAAACAAGGAGGAACAGCACTGACATGGGCACCTCGTGTTGTGAGTTTTTGCTAGTATGTTAACAAAAATTAATACGGGGCCTATGAGCCTGCCAGCACCAAGAAAGTTGCTCACAATACAAGACCATAAAGAAGTCACTGTTAGGCCATGCTGGGATTTACTATAGTAGTATATATGTGTAAGTTTGTGGAGTAGTACGTATGTATAATAGTATGTGTACAGTTTGACTTTACTGTGGATTGTCATGTATCCTGCTTTGTGTCTTCCTGAGATTTTAAAATCAGATCTCAGTGTGCAGTCTCAGGAAGTCTTAGTTTATAGACGAACAGCTTCTATTGAACACACGCAGAGTAATTGTTAATTAACATGAGTTAGTTAACACATTTTGAAATGACAGCCCAGACAATCCACAAACATTTGGCGATAAATCATAAAAAAACATTGCCAGAACTGATCAATTGTGGAGTCTATCACTTTTAGACATATTTGCTAATTTTAATTAAAATAGTGTCTAGTTATGTTCTTGAGAAAACATAGCAAGCCTGGTGGGTTAATTATAAGCAAAGTTATGAAGGAAAGTGCTTACTTAAATTTGCAAGGCAAGGGTAACACTGGGACAGTGCTCTTATAACTATAATTCTGGCCATGCAGACTTTCAGGGATGCTGTTAGGTGATGACCTATACATTCAAGAGGTAAGCTGATTGCTGCAATAAATTGTACAGCATTACAAAACGGACTTAGTTCAGTTTTACAAAGGTTGATACTAGACAAAGTCTGAAAAGTCAAGGGTATTTAGTTTACCTAGCTGCATTTAAAATCCCATTAGATACTTACACATCGCTTAAGGTGTTCAAATATATTTGAAAACCTGTGCTATTAATCTAAGAAAATTTCATCCAATATACTTTGAAACATCCGTATACCATGATATCCTCATAGGCAAGCTGGCAACATACAAGTTAGATAAGTGAACAGTGACATGGATTTAAAACTGCCTAAATGGCTGTGCCCCAGGGAAGAGTGATCAGCAGCACAAAGTCCAGTTAGAGGCAAGTCTCTAGCGGTGTACCCTAGGAGTCATTACGGGTGCCAATATTCTTCATTAATTACCTGGACACTGGAACAGAGTGTACCCCCAGCAAGTTCACAGGTGATACAAAGCTGGGAGGAGTGGCTGGTACTCTAGAGGGTTGTGCTGCCATTCAGGGGGATCTGGACAGGCTGGAGAATTGGGCTGAGGAGAATCTCATGAAATTCAACAAGGGAAAATGCAAAGTCCTGCATCTGGGGTGGAATAACCCCAGGCACCAGTACTGCCTGGGGGCCCACCAGCTGGAACGCAGTTCTGCAGAGAAGGATCTTGGGATCCTGGGGGACACCAAGCTGACCATGAGCCTGCAATGCACCCAAAGAAGTCCAACAGTATCCTGGGCTGCATTAGGAAGGGTCTTACCAGCTGATTGAGGGAGGTGATCCTTCCTCTTTACTCAGCACTGGGGAAGCCACATCTGGAGTGCTGGCTCCCTAGTAGAAGAAAGATACGGACTTAATGGAGGGAGTCATACACAGAGGCATAAATTTGAGGTCCATGAGTGACTCCCATTGATCATTTACTGAGCAATGCTATCATACACCTGCTTATTACAGAGGGGCTTTTTAGGATAAGACATCACGGGCTGATGTCCCCAGATAACAGGAAGACAGTTACCCCCAGCTCCCTTCTGAGCAATAAACTTTTTCATACCTAAGATCATACTTTTGCCAATTGCTCACAGAGCTTATCCATTCACCCCCATCTCTTCACACAGCAATTCTCCTTCTGGTCTTATTTTTGGTGTGCATTAATATTGACCTGTGCCATGTCTGGAGCTGGCTCAGCTTGTAAATCACTTCAAGACACTACCATATATGGCTAATATCAGCTAAATCTGCAAGTCCAGCTAGATCCAGCTAAAACACAGGCCTGTTTCTGCTAACCCTTCTCTCACAATTCAAGCCTGTCTACATTATTAGAAATTGTCCTATGAAGACAGGCTGAGAGAGTGGGGTTGTTCAGCCTGGAGAAGAGAAGGCTCCAGGGAGACCTTATAGCAGCCTTCTAGTACCGGAAGGGGGCCTACAAGAAAGCTGGAGAGGGACTTTTTACAAGGGCATGTAGTGACAGGACAAGGGGTGATGGCTTTAAACTGAAAGACGGTAGATTTAGATTAGATATAAGGAAGAAATTCTTCACTGTGAGGGTGGTGAGGCACTGGAACAGTTTGCCCAGAGAAGTCGTGGATGCCCCATCCCTGGAAGTGTTCAAGGCCAGGTTGGATGGGGCTTTGAGCAACCTGGTCTAGTGGAAGGTGTCCTTGCCCATGGCAATAGATGGAAATAGATGATCTTTAAGGTCCCTTCCAACTCAAACCGTTCTATGATTCTGTGAAATTGGCTTACCTACAGGGCCTATGGTAAAGACTCCATAGCCTCCTCTTTCCACCTCAAGTAGCTGTCCCTGTTGACAACTGTACTTTACATGGAGTCAGCCAGACCCAAGTCTGTGCCCTCACCTGTTCAAAAATGATGCCCAATATTATATTCAGGGTAATATAATAATTCCTTTTTTGAGTGCCAACTCTTCTTCTTAAGAAGAAGCTACTGATATATTTGTATATCAGTATGAATTACCTCTTCCTCAGAGGTTACAACCACATCCTCATTAACATTTCCAGTCTCAATGGCATGTTATCAGTAAAAAAAACCCAGCCCAAACCAAAAAATAGCCCAGTCCTCCCACTCACTTTACGGTAGCATATTAGAGAGGATAAACATTTCCCATGTATGAAACATTCTTTGTGCTTTAGCAACACTTCCGTGTAAGATGAGTTACAGGTTAACACCAGAGCGTGTGCTGTACAGATTCTTATCCTAAGCTCTCAGATGTACACTGTGATTTTTTTCTTCGTTCTTCCACTCAAAGGTAAATCCTAAAGGAGGTCTAATTGCAGTGGGGTTTGAAGATGGCGTTGTCCGCATAATTGAAGTTTATGACCCCAAAGGACTTCCCGTTCTTGCAGGACAGACCAATATAGAGAATGCAGAAATAAATCTGAAACAAGCTTTCAAACCTCATGCTACTGCAGTTACGGCCTTGGCATATGAACGAAATGGAGATGTGCTTGCCACAGGGGTATGTATCACTTCTTTTGGTTATTTTTATCAAGCCACAGAGGTAGAGATTATTTAAAGAGATAAGATAAAGTTTGTTTACTGACATTTATACTTCTGTTACTGCTGTTGATCGCTTCTTGTAGTTCTCTGCAGTGCTGGGGGAAGAGAAGGATCTGTTTGCACTCAGATTTGTTTTCTGAAGGAAAGCAACCATGCAATTCATACAATTCATTTTGTGAATAACTGGACTGTTTAGTGTGAATTCTGTAATCCGCTTTGAAGATGGATTTGGTTCATTTTGGAATTAGTCTAGTAGCATCTTGGAATTAGTAAAAGCAAGTCTGTTCATACATGACCTTGGCAGCACTCCGTCTGCTACCCAGCACTGCTTGGCCTTACAACAGGATTGACGTGGTCTCTCTTTTTAAAAGCTAGCCTTCAGCCATGATCAGTGCATTTGCAGTTACGTGTTCCTGCAGCTGAATTGCCATGCATTTCACTTAATGCAGGATTTAAGCTGCTGCGCATCATGTTGTGCACCAGTTCTGGATTTTCTTGTTATCCAGGGAAATCAGCCTGTGCTGTCTTATCTGCAAAATCAGGCCTGAGCCTGAGCTTTAAACGAGCTCCTGGGGCAACGGGCAGAAAGCACATGGCTGGGGATGCCCATCAGGGCAATCAAGGGCTATGGGTGCACTCAGGGCCCTGGAGCAAGGTGGGCAGGATTTTTATTTCCTCCCTGTAATCATCATGGAAGTCCAATTCTAAGTTCCAAGGCACTTGTAAGTCTCCCTGGCGAGCCACAAAATATTTGAAGTACGTGTTTATGTCATAAAGTACTTAGTCTTTCCAATTTTTGGTCAGCTTTGATTCAGTCCTCTCTGTTTTTTTTTCTCAGAGTAAAGACAAAACTGTTTTCTTTTTTGCTGTTGAAGATGAATATGAGCCAATTGGGTTCATCTGTGTCCCTGGGCCTGTGCAGGCATTACAGTGGTCTCCACCGTCTCATGTGAGTAATGCATGTTTGTTTTCTTTCCTTCCCTACAGTGTTAAAATGTCAGTTTGAAAAGAATTTCCAGTGAAAACACATGAAGATCCATGACCCTAGCCATGTTCTCTATAGACAATGCAAAAGATGTTAACTTTGTTCTTCATGCTGCTTCAGAATGACAGATAGGTTCTGTGTACCTATATCTCTGGTTCAGTCACTTGGGACATATTTTGGACTTCGGATAATACAGAGCAGAAACATATGCAAACCACAAAATTTTGCTCAGCTTTTTGAGTTCCTGCATTGAAGAAACAAGCGTCTGCCTTAGCTTTTGGAAGGTCTTAGTCTTCTTTGATAAAAGACTTATTTGAGCATTATTGCCTGTGCCTCTTGCCCATATTAAAACACGCTTTTGCAAAGCTTTCAGACCACATTAAGAAAGCTTTTGGGCTCTTCTTGGAATTCACACTCTGTGTTTGAAGTGTGTCAGTGACATATTCAAATAGATTCTTACTAATATTTTAAAAGTTTTATAAGGTTAGAGTAACATCTGAAATTTTGGTTGGTCCAGTATTCTTATTTAGAAGAGAGATTGTTCATTATATTTAGATGCTGACAAAGTGGCCAGCAAGATACATGATACTGGTGCACAGTGGCAAAGTGTAGCTATTATTGCTTGTTCATGGGAACTGATAAAAACTGTTTTGGCAAAAGAACTCTTGCTGGTATGAACTCGATCTTACTGCAGAAATGACAGATCTTGACTGACAGTAGCATTTTGAGTCCTTTCCTTGAGGACAAGGTACTCCTACTTACTAAAAAAGCACCCGTCATGTCTTTGATATGTTAGATTCCCTCTGAGTAATTTTGTCTACAGGTATCAGATCTCCACTGCTAGAAGAACACTAACTAAACACAGAACAACACTAAACACAGAACAAGCATCTGAGTGTTACACTACTTTTTTCTCTTGAAAAAAACCACCGTGGGGATTAAATACTGTATATTTAATGAATGCATTTGTAAGGCTGAGATTTTGTAGACACGAGAACCATATGATTCCTAGTTAAGGTTACCATAGCAACTCTAATATGCCCTCTTTGCACATTTTTAGTGATGGGTCAGATAAAATAAGCCTCTCTCTATTCTCCAGATACCGTATGAAAATTGAAACTAAATACAGACTTGCCTTTTAAAATCTCAAAACACTAAATAATTATTACCCTCACCTTGCCCATTCTTCCTAACTTTGCATTTTAAAGTACCTGGCAGGTTCCAGCAAGGAACAAACAAACTCAAAGCTAAATAGCATTTGGCAAGATTCCAAGCCCAGTCTTGAAGATGTAAGGGGTTTATTTGTATAGAAACATATGAACTTTCAAACAATTATCAAACCAAAACCTCAGCTCCTAACTTCTGGGTCACATCCATCCTTTAATTTAACCAAACTCCCAAAATATCATCATGCTGCTTACAAGCTAGACAGTGTCAGAATGATAGCTGTTTTGTATATGCCGAGGACTTCTTCAATTTCTTAGCTTTGCCTAGGATACATAGTATAAAAGAAGCTCACTGATTTCTGGTGTCCATTTAAACAAGAGCACAGTTAGAGTTAATACCTCCTGACTAGAGCTTGGCTTTGTGCCTATGCATCTTCTGACTAACTTTTTCCCGTTTCTGTCAGTTCCATGTATACATCTGCCCTATATCTCAATTACATGTATACATCTGCCCTATATTGTATTTTTTGTGGTTTTGTACAGGTGAAGAGCACGCTGCTCATCCTTTGTGAGAATGGCTTTGCTCTCCAGGTTCCTGCCCCTCTCCCTGAGGAACAGGATACAGTGTCCACCTATCAAATAAAAAACCTGCCGACACAGTACTTCCATTTTCATAGTATTAAATCACGAATCGAGGTAAAGAACTCTCCTGTGGAGGAATTTCATGTTCTTCATGTGCCAGAGGACAAAACTACCTAAAAAGGTTTCTAGTCCCTGTATTGCATCATAGGATTTTTGCTAAGCTTCTTGAAGGGGAAGGCCAGGTAGAGTCTATTTGTGGCTGAGTTTCAACATTTGAAATTACAAGTTGTTGTTTGTTTGTTCAAATAGAAAATATATCACACTGAAAGCATGATGTGCATTTTGATTAGGATTAGAAGATAGCATTAGTGAAATGGAAAGGTAGTATAGCACATTAGTTCTCAAAATATTTTCATTTTGGTAGTTTTCAGAAAACGTATTTTTCTTGTGGTTGATGTTAGCCCTGTAGGAAATTCCTTTGAACAGTCATAAAACACCCANTTATAATAACTTTAAAGGGGTGTTTTTTATTTCTGAATGAGAACTAGCATTTTAGAAGATATGCGGGGCCAAAGGAAAAGAGTTAATGCCGGCTCTCAGCTAGGGTTAATTTTGTGAAATTAAAAAGCAAGCTGGTGTTAGGC
>WAAD01023683.1:112085-128918 GCA_013389945.1 Fregata magnificens | reverse complement strand
AACAGCCTCTCTGGTTCTATTCTTAACCTGTGATTTCTCTGCTTTCTCTATTAACTGCTTCTGTCTTGAGTGGTGCATTACTGAATGTCAGGCAAAGCCTCATTTCTTGTTATAACTAGGAGGAAGTCAGCATTAAGGAGAAAAATTTCTTGGTGGTTTTCTCACAGGAAGAACCTCAAGAATCATCACAAAGCTAGTACACATATGTAAGGAAAGATTGAAAGAATGTGTATGGGTTTTGTTGGGTGGTTTTTTTTTTTCTTTTTAGTCAAAAGAAAAGAATATTGTTGGGAGACACTATAAATCTTTAAAAATAGAAAAGGTTTCTACAGAGAGAAAGAATATTAATTGTTCTCTTTTTCCTCTGGGAATAGATCAATAATTAATAAACAAGGATGTTTTAGATAAGATGTAAGGAAAGATTTCTAACAGTAAGGGTGGTGAAGCACTGAAATAGTTTGCATAGGTTGTAGAGTCCCCATAGCAGGAGACTTTTAAAGGGTAGGTCAGAAACATCAGCTGATAATATTTAAGGTTTAGCTGATTCTGTTTTCAGGCAAAAGAATGCTCTTTTGAGATCCTTTCTAGACCTTTCTCTATGATTTGCTATCTAATATCTTCTTAGGAAGATCCTATTTTAGAGAATGTTTGATATTTGTTTATGCTAAAGTAGGCTTTAGTGGAAAGGGGGTTTTAAAGGTTTTATAAATCTGCAAATGTCTTCCCTTCATTGTTCAGAAGAAGTAAAGTCCATTACAGCTTCCCTCTTTTACGCTACATCAATGATGCACTAGAACTTGGGAATCTGAGTTCAGCTTTCCAGTGCTTTTCTTTTTCCTGGGCAGGCAGAGGACAGGGCTTAGGAGTTCTGCAGAAGTGGTATGCTAATAGTGTTTAATATTGGGAATAACCTCTCTGAGGAAATGCTGAAGTCTGCTTCTCATGCAGAATGGTTTCTGTTTCAAAGGACCATGAGTTAAAATACTTCGGAGGAGGGAAATGGGGGCATTCCGCTGGAGACTCCCATGAAGTCTGGTTGATCTCTGCTTAGTTGATGGAAAAGAGATTTCTCTAGATATTTTGTGTATATATAATGCCAGGACCACCTTGGATTTCATTTATAAGACTCCTTCAGTCAGTAATGTGTGGAGTGCCTTGGTTTCAGATCTCTGTGTTTCTTTGCCTGTTGTAATAGATGGAAGAGGAGATTGCACTGAGAGAGAAAAAAAAGCAGGAGAAGGAGAAAGCAAAGCTTGAATGGATAAAGCAGCAACAGGAGATGGGAAAGGAGTTAGAAGAAGAAGAACCTGAAGAGGAACCCGAAGAAGAGCCGTTGCCACCTCTCTACATACCAGAGGAGCCCAGTCCCATCCTCTGTGGGTTTTATTCAGCACCAGGAAAATTTTGGCTTTCCTTGGTAAGTCAATTTTTATTTCATGTTGATGGGATTGCAAGATGTGGCAACCTTCCCTTCACATCTGGGTGCCTTAGAAAACTGATTATCTGAAACCTGCCATCTCTAGGACATGGAGTTCCTTTCATACTTGATAGTTTCAGTGGTCTTTGTGAAGTAAACCAGTAGTGTCACTCCAATTCAGATTGTTCAGTAAATTTCCAATAGGTATGCTTCTTGGTGATGCCTGAATGGACACAAAGACTAAGCTGTTCCCTCACAAACAGAAGGTAGAATCTTAACATATTGGTAGGATGGCTTGTAATGCCAGTGATCATGATAAATTTTTCTCTGTGGGTAGACAGGATCTCTAGATGTTTGGAAGTAACATTTTCTAACCTATTGTAGATCCTTAAGAAAGGAAGAATTATTCTGAAAATTGCATTTACCTGGTCAGCTGCTTCAGTGTTCTTTTGTCACCATTTCTTTATGGTCATTCTCTTCTTCAGGGTGGGTATGACTCAGGGTTCCTCTATCATTGTGAATTCTCAAATGATCACCAAGACCACCCTGAAAACAGGAAAGATGAACCCTTTGAAGTGATTCCTATTGAGGACACCGACAACAATCCCATCCACCAGATCTCCTTCTGGTAAACATCGTAGTGTAACAGATAGCTTTGTGACAAAGCTTGATGAAATTGAACTTGGAAGGGAGGAGGGTACACTGCTTTGTCCCTTTTTAATTGTGGCTCAACTCTAGTATGCAGGAACTCTCTCTGGTTTTCCTGGCACTGAGTTTCACTTAAAATTCCTAATGGGCACAGTTGGGCACTGTGTCTGACGGAATAATCGAAAAAGCCCTTCAAAGATGAAAACATCTGATTTCTAATTAAGTACTGATTACGGCTCAAACATCCTAGATTGTAGAACTCCAGGAGAACTATTAGAAGTCTCTGCAAATTGTGATCATCAGAACAGCAGTTCTTTTTTATAGTTAGCAAAGAGAGGACACAGTTAGCCCTCGAGGAGAACATGGCGGGATCAGTATATCCCTCTTGTACAAAGAATACAGGCTTCTCAGGACATTCTGTGAACTGTACGAATGAAAAGGGTGAACTATTTTCAGACTCCCAACATTAGGTTCCCTGTAAGGCTAGGCATGTTCTGCATGTAAGGAGGCAGGTTTAGTTCAGGCTTTAGTCTACAGCTGGCTGCATTGACCACCATCCATACTAGATGGAGAGCAGGGAAGGAAAACTGTTTTTCTAGCTCTGAATTTGGTGTCTGCTACCCTGCCCAACTCAGGGCTGAGACCAGTTCCACGATGTCCAGCAAGTGCTGGAACATTCCTCAGCAATCAGTTAGCAGGAAAAAAGTTTGTAGTAGTATCACACATACTTTAAATGGTCCAAATACTTTGCTATCAGCTTAAAAACTTGGGAAAACTACATTTATTAAGCTAGATTAGCTCTTTTCAAGTATCCTGTTTTGAGCTGTGGCCTGCTCTTTCTCATTGCTTACTTGACAGTACCAGCAGACTACTGATGTTCTGTGGGATGCAGAATGGTGCACTGCGTGTTTATCCTCTCCAGGATAAAGACTTCTCAGTGAATACCCTGAAGGAATACTGGTCCTTCAATGTACATGACAATGATTATGGCCAGATCCGTGGTATCTGTTCTAGTTATGACGATAGATTTCTGATTACCTGTGGTGGAGATGGAAACATTTTTACTTTCAACATCTTGTCTCCAGAGGATGTTCACAAAGAGCTAAAAGCCAAAATCCCCTCTCCTAGGGTAAGTCGCTACCCTCTTTCACTGAATTAGGCCTATTTACTATGAAACTACTATAGATAGGCAAAATGCAGTTAAATTATTTGGCATCATAGAGCTTTCAAAGCAAAAGCTGAGGCTTCCCACACAATTTGGAAGAGCTCTTGCAAAACATTCCCTAATAAATAGGCACTATGACTGCATTGTTCCTACTCAATGCTTTGCGTTTTTCTCCAAATAAGCATAGTATGTGGTGTTCATGTCTAATATTCTACTGGTCTTTTTCCACTCAAAGGTGTAATCATGCACATTCCTAGAATGAAAGAACCACAGGAATTTGTCATACTTAATACCTGTCTTGGATTTAATTCCAGTAAAGTATGATTCTGCTCTGGATAGGGATTCTAGAAATAACGTTGGAGAATACCAAATATATAGTTTCTCAGTGCATCTAGTACCATTCATATACAATTCACAAGTTGGATTTTTTTAAATTTGCAAAATAGCACAGCATGATGCTGATCCTGTTGCTCTTTCACTCTTGGATGGCATTAGCAGTAATCATTTACAGGTGTCCTGTAATCACTGCAGAGCTTGCCACCTTTACCATGTTTGAACAGATGACACTGGAGCTCAATAACAGTTCTACTGGTAATACACAAGAAGAGAGAGGTGTCAACTCCCCCACTGAAAATGTTCAGACTTTATTGAATTTTTTAAAAATCTCTTGAGTGCCTGAATTAAACAAATATAACTTGAAAGAAGCAGTGAGAACTGTTGAGTCCTATCATGCACAATGACTTTTCGAGTAGATATACATTCACTACAGTTTAAAAATCTTGAAAGTGTCAACATAAAACAAATTCAACTTTTCAATATTTTTAATATTAGTTGGTAACTATGTTTTGAAAGATGCTTGATGAGGGAGACAGAGAGGAAATTGTGATTTTGGTCATTTAGTTATATTGTTCATGACCAGTTGGAATTCTTTACCAGTATCACAAGAATATATAGCACTGAGAATAGACTCAAAATTATTTTCTTAAACTAAGCGAACGATTGGAACCTGTGATATCAGAGCCTTGCTAGCTCCAGTATTACAAGTAGTGATTAATATACAATTATAAAGCATATATACAGTTTTATCATTTTGAGTATATAAGTAGCTCCATATAAAGATCTTTATGGTCAATTTCTATTGTTCAGGCTAGCAATATTGCTTAATGACCATCCTAATAGAGTTTTTCCCTTATCAAAGTATATCTTTATTAAGTATCTATTCCAGTTTTAAGTCATGTGGAAGATTTTAAAAATTCCATCTTCATTAAACTTAATGAGATTCTTAGAGAATCAAATACAAATCCTCTGAAACTCATTGAGTTAAATTACAGATCAATTTAGTATAACTGTATTCACTGCAGGGTGATAGGCCCTCCTCTTTTTTTAGAGCATGATTGCCTAGGGAAATGAGGCTTGTGTGACTGCAGTGTCCATCCATCTGTCATTAATCACAGCTAATAATTGTGAACCCATTATGCAGTCAGCAGAAGCAAACCAGATGAATTGCACATGTAACTTGGAATTAGCCCAGGATATGTTGTCTCTTGTCAACCTGGCAGTGAGGTGAGACAAGAGAATTGGGTTTGGGGGGTAGAGAATCAAAGATGTTATGGGACAGAGTAAAGTTAGGACAAGCAATGGTGTAATGGTTAATGTTAATGGGGACGATATAGCAGTTGTGTTCTCTGTCCCTAAGAACTATGTTTCATTAGTGCTTTTACAGGTAAACCAACTTAATTGCTTTTTGTTCTTGAAATATTAAAACCTGATATTTAAGGCCCATATGGCAATATTGATCATGGAGGTTTCTTGTGGTTTTGTGAGAGGCAATGGGAGCTCTGTCTTAATGTTTGTAAAAGTTTTATTGCCTGTTGAAACTATTATTGCTTGTTTAAAGGCAAGACAACATTTTCATTTCAGAGTGGTCTTGAGAAGGAGAAGGCTACTGAAGATATTGAGGATCCCAATGCCTACAAGTAAGAGATGCTTGGATAATGATGAAAGAGACTTTCAAGTGTTGGTAGCTCTTTCTTCAGACCACATATTTCTTTTTGCCTCCTAAGAGGAGGGAGAAGTTGATCACCCTGAATTTGGGTCATTTCCTTGTTACACACAAAGTTTTTTCAGCCTTTCCCTCCATTTCATCTACTTTTCTGTGGTAGTAATTCAAATATGGTACTCTGAGACTTACTTAACTTCAGACTACAGAGATAACACAAGGACAAGGTCAAAGCCCCATGATGTTAGGACTGTACAAATATGCAGGAGTGTGATTCCTTTCTAAGTTACCTTCAGAACCGTTGAGTTCACTGGGAGTTTAAGGCTGTCAAGGGATTCTAAAAGGTTACATAAACTGTAATCTTTCTTCTCTTCCATTGAGATAACACCATTTCCTTTTTCATGCATTTTCAGCATTGAAGAAGTCAAGCAGAAAAAGGAGTATGAACGGATAATGAAGGAAGCTGAAGAAAAAAAAAACAAGAAAAGAGAGGAGTTAATTGCACTGAGGCATGAGTTTCTTTTTCTTCTTCAAAAGAATCAGGAGTTGCCCAAGCACATGCAGCTGCACAGAGAGGTACATGTGGTTTTTATAAGGGTCACTCACCTTTAGAGGCACCACCTTCTAAAATGTTGCTACCCGATGTGTTGGGGCCAAAGATGTCCAACCCTTTGGATTAAGGTAGTTCTATGAATATATAATTTCCTGGGACTTCTGAATTACAGCTGATGATTTGTGCCATTTAAAAAGCATGTGGGAGAAATGTGGTTCTCTGTGGAGATCTGAATAGCTCCTGAAAGAAAGGATTGTGTTGATGTGCATGGAACTCTGGCACCTGAGCAAAAATATTTATTACCAGACCTAGTAGCCAAGATAATGTGATCATAGAATCATAGAATCTCCTGAGTTGGAAGGGACCCGCAAGGATCATCGAGTCCAACTCCTGACCCTGTATAGGACAACCTCAAAATTCACACCATGTGTTTGAGAGCATTGTCCAAACGCTCCTTGAATATTGTCAGGCTCGGTGCCATGACTACCTCCCTGGGGAGCCTGTTCCAGTGCTCCACCACCCTCTGGGTGAAGAAACTTTTCCTAATGTCCAACCTAAACCTCCCCTGGCATATCTTCCTGCCATTCCCTCAGGTCCTGTCACTGGTCGCCGGGGAGAAGAGATCGGCACCTGCCTCTCCTCTTCCCCTTGATGCTGGGTTTTCTGTCTTTCTGCAGCAGTATGAGATGGACCATAGGATCTTTGAGGAGCTGGATAGGCAGACAGCACAGAGAATCCAGTTAGTGCAAAAGGAGCTGGCTTGGGAGCATGAGAAACACTTGATTGGACTGCAGAAACTACGAAATCAGTAAGTATCACTTTTCTTCTACCCCTCCCTCTGACCTTGCATGGGGCTTATCATTTATGAAGTTGTACCTGCCACAAGGAAAAACAATGTGATTTTTTTTCCTCATATAATCAATATTTCTTCTGTTCTGTTATGAGTAGCTTCATTCTGATTCAATTCTATGTGAAGAAAACTGGGGGTGGGGTTTGAGACTGTTTGCCTCGGTTTTTGCCAGTAAGTTCAGGAAGAACGAAGAACTCTTACTGGAACTTTGAAGAACAACCTATGAAATGAACCCCTGTTTTTCAGGCATGTTGCATGTCTGTCAATTATTTAGTGTTATTGCTAACACAATGTCCCTATACAGGTTAAAGTTATGAAATGAACTTTCTCAAGAACACAAGTTTAAGCGCAAGGTGCATTTTGGGTTGGTTTTCTTAAATCTAAGTATATAGCAAAAGATGAATTCCTAAAAATAAATACACAATAGAAATACTACACAATAACAAAAAAACCGTAGGCACACAGAATGTGTGGCTGGGAAAAAGACTTGAATTAACATGTTTTTAATCAGTCCTTAATGAAAGATGAAAGATATTCTCATGAAGAACCTGGTGTAAGTTCCAGTATTGGGAGAGGTGTTAATAAGTTTGTTCTTGAGCATCTCCGTTCCTAGACTGGGTAAAAGTCAATAGTGTCAGGTGTCATCATGCGATTACTTACTGACTTGTGAATTTACATGTAATGATTGTATGTGCAAAAAATAAACTGCATTATTCATGTCCTTTTTGGTCAAAGAAAAATGGTAGGTTGCGCCTACTGACATCAGACAGTTTTGTCTAATTTGGCTTTTCAGGTTTCGGGACTCTCTGGAATTTGACACTGTTGTTGTTCATGCTATTCAAAGCAATCATCAGATTTCCACCTACAGACTTCTAGCAATGTCTGAGAAATACTACCAAGATAAGGAACGTCCGTCATGGAAGAGGACAGTACTTAAACGGGCATGGAAACAAGCAGAAAAAAGGGAGATCGTCAAAGAGACAAGTCGTATGCATAGGGCTAATGATGACCATTTAAATCTTATCAGTAATATGGTTTCTGTCTTTCATCTCAGTTTGTTTTCCTGAGTCTAAGCTAAAGAAATTATAATTTCTTTAGGTACAGGTAAAGAAATATAACTGTGGTATAGTTTTTTTTTAGTACCTACGTACATAGTAACATACGTACATAATTTTCCATGTTTAGGTCAATGTCAGCAATTGTCTGTCAACCCTGTGCATAGCACATGACTAAGAGTCAAGTCAAAGAACCTGAATACATTCAGAACATCTACTACACTGGAACTATACTGATCGACACCAGCTCTACAGGAGCCATCCCAGGGGGTTTCCAGTAGTTGGGACTGCACTATACTGCATGGTATTTACATCTTCACATGGTTATTTTTTGGTCCAGATGCTGGAAGAATTTTCGAGGGCGAGGCTGAAAAGCTGAAGACGTCAGAGGTCCGAAAGCCAACCACACGTTATATAGAAAGCAAACGTGAGCAAATCAAAAGAATAGTTGAGAAATCTGACAAAGTGAAAGCTAAGATCGTGAAGAGGAAGGCAGAGTGGGATGAATTGTGAGTCTTGAACTGGACTCTGTGCCCTTTTAGTTCTGCTTCTTGTCTGAGGTCAAGTAATGCTATTTAGCTGTCATATGGCACTATAATCTCTCTGCCTAGTTTTTTTATATTCCTAAAGGTTGTAATTAAAACAGATGAGTTTTCATGTATCTCTGAGTCTCAAGAGAGCATTAAAATCTTTCCGTTAGTTTCTGTGGTTCTTCTAAAATATTAAAAAGTTGAATTCATCTAGGTAGCTGCATCTTCAAATAGGGAGTAAAAAGGTGTCTAAATCGATCATGACTGAGGGACACCTAGACAATTACAGTCACCTCTCAGTTAACCCTACCAGCACCACATAGAGCAGATGCTGTAACAGCTGAGTTAGGTCAGTTGTGCTAACATCATGGCCATTATGTGAGTGTTTGTGATATGCCTTCATGCTCCATGCTGGTCTTTATCTTGGGAGGCAAGAAAGAGGGACAAGGCATCTTTGAATGCTCATGGAAGTACAGAAGTTCTTCATTAGGAGATGAATGACAGGGAACGGGACCAATGTAGAGTCGGAATACAAGGCTTTTCAAGATTATTAAGTGTTTAACCATATAAAGTAGGATCAGGTATTCTGTGCTGCAGGCTGGTGGAGTGTTGACACACAGGTCCTTGAGGCTGAGAGCAGCATGTACTCACTAAACCCAGAACTCAGTCCAAGCGTAGAGGTTTAACCTGTCCCGTGGCAGAGCTATTTTATAAGAGTTTTTTGGGAAGAAAAAATAATCTGAGGTTTTCATTCAAATGTGCAAGGATATTCTTCTCAAAGTAGCCATTGGTTTCTGAAAGACATGTGTGATTCTTGATCCCTAGCTCACCTCCCAAGCCTTGCTACAGAAATCAGAAGGTATGAAATGACCCTGTTTGTTCATCTGAATGCTTTCTGTCTTAAAGTTTGCCTTTGTTTTGTACCTACCAGATACAAGAGCAAACCTAGTGATGACTATGAGAATCCCAAGGATGTTGAGGACATCAGAGAAGCACAGGAAAATATGGGATGTTATAAGCTGAAGACTGCCACTAACTACAGAGTCCCTGAACACAAGCGTATGAACCCTGAGAAGAAGGTGATGCAGCTTACATCCCTGGAAGTGTTGGTATGTAAACTGATTCACTGATGTGTATATTTCCCCCTTTTTGCGGGAGGGAGGATAGTATATTAGTCACTGAAGAAATTTTTTAAAGGAAATCAAAGTGGATGTGGGAAGAGGCCTTGAAGGACAGACTGTCTTGAGTCAGCTCTAGTTACAAATCAGCCTTTCTCTTGTGAACTGTTAGTGCTTCACCAAACTCAAACCTGAATCAATCCAGGATAACTCTCAGCTGGCTCTTTTTAAACAAGAAAGAGAATTTACCTTTTCTAGTTCTTCAGCAGGAACATCTGTCTTTTTGAATTCTTCAAAAAGTCTTATCATCTAATAACTGGTATGCTTTCCTTAAAACACTGAGCTAAACAACCCCTACCATGAAATACCTTTACAAAAACAGGGATGTGAGCAAGGACAGGTGTTTCTAGTGTGGCCTCTCTGTATTTGCACTTTGGCAATCACTGCTTCTGGGTACTAAGCATTGTAATCTTTCTGAGAAACCAGGTCTTTTGGAGCCACTTTTCTGTGATAGGACTCCTACAGCTACCGCATGTCTGTTAACCGTAAAGACACAAGAAGCTCAAATGTTGTACAGTATCTTTGTTGTTTTCCTTGTGAATTCTTTTTCCCCATCCTTCTTCTCATAGGAACTCTTTTTCATTTTATTTGGCTGGAGTGCAAAAGGGTGACAAATTTCTTTAGCTAAAAGAACAATGAAGAAATATATCTCTTGAACTTGGAACTGTCTAGTTGCTTTTTGGTAGGAAGGCTTATTTCTTGCCCTGCTTTCTGACAGAGAACCCTCTTCACTGCATGGTTTATCTTTGTCTGGCGAAGTGTAAGTTATACTCTCAGTGGCCCTGAATCTTCTCCAGTCTTATCCTCATGAACCAGTTGCCTAATCTCAGGCACCCTCTAGGCTGGGTCACTTTGATAGCAAGGTCTAAACATTACAGAAGCAATGCTACAGTCTCAGGGGATTTGTTGAATCATTTTAATCTCATTGTGGTGCTGATGTTACCCAGTGATTAACCTAAGTCAGTAGGACAAGCCAATACAAACAAAAGGAATAGTTCTTGTTGTAAATTCTAGGTTTATACAGATGAAGAATTCCAGTTACTTCAGGTGGCTGGTGTATAGAGTTGTTTTCTTTTATAAAGATCAGAGAAGTTTCTGCCAAATATATTAATGTTAGATCACATATGATTATTATTTCATGTGAAAAGAGTAAATTAATACAGCATCTCCTTATCACAGAATCACAGAATGATTGAAGTTGGAAGACACTTCTGGTTGTAATCTAGTCCAAACCCTCTGCTCAAGCAGGGCCATCTAGAGCAGGTTGCCCAGCACCATGTCCAGATGGCTTTTTAACATCTCCAAGGATGGAGAGCCCACGACCTCACTTGGCAATCTGTGCCAGTGCTCAGTCACCCTCACGTAAAAAAGTGTTTCCTGATGTTCAGAGGGAAGCCCCTGTGTTTCAGTTTGTGTCCATCTCCTCTTGCCAGTCACTGGGCACCACTGAAAAGAGCCTGGCTCCATCCTCTTTGCACCCTCCCTTCAGGTATTTATATACATTGATGAGATCACCCCCCAGGCCTTCTCTTCTCCAGGCTGAATGGTCCCAGCTCTCTCAGCCTTTCCTCATGTGAGAGATGCTCCAGTCCGCTAATCATCTTAGTGGCCCTTCACTGCACTGTCTCCAGTAGTGCCATCTCTCTCTTGTACTGGGGAGCCCAAAACTGGACACAGCACTCCAGGTGTGACCTCGCCAGTGCTGAGGAGGGACCACCTCCCTCGACCTGTGGCAACACTCCCATATGCAGTCCAGGATACTGTTAGACCCCTTTGCCACAAGGGCACATTGCTGGCTCATGGTCCACTTGGTGTCCACCAAGACCCTCAGGTTCTTTTCTGCAAAACTGCTTTCCAGCTGGTCAGCACCCAGCATGTACTGGTGCATGGCGTTGTTCCTCCCCAGATGCAGGACTTTGCGTTTCCACTTGTTGAACTTCATGAGGTCGCTGTCAGCCCGTTTCTCCAGCCCGTCCCTCTGGACGGCAGCACGACCCTCTTGTGTATCAGCCACTCCTCCCAGTTTTGCATTACCAGCAGACCGAGGGTATACTCTGCCCCATCATCCAGATAACTAATGATGTCAAACAGAATTATTATTATTACTGAATTCTGAATATAGAATTATTACTGAGGTCTGCCTACAGGCCAAGCAAGATGCAAACAAGTTGTTAGAAATAGGTTTTGCTGTACTTGGCTGTTTAATTCCCACCTCTTACACCTGATATGTGTCACTTTTTAGATTAGTGGATCTTCATCTTGAGTTGGAGAAAAAATATTCAGCTGATGCCAAAATTTTCTGAGTTGACTTTAGGACTCTGGATTGCTGGAAGGCCTGGGGAGAATTTGTTTTGGACATCTAGTGGCTTTTATGAAATGCAAAAGCATCTGACAGAATATTACTTTCTTGCTCTTAATATTGCTATCTACTATACTTCCAAAATTTGGAACTTTGTTCCACTTCTAACCACCTGCAGTAGTTGTGATTTCAGCTTCATTATCACATATAAAAGACAAGAATCTCATCTGCCTTCCAGAACCTACATTTGTGGAGGACTGCGTCAGCGTCTTTGAGGTTATATGAGATAACGGCTTTGTTTCAATGACTGTGTCAAAGAAGCCTAGATTTCTGTACAGCTGTACATTTGGTAGTGTGTACAGTAAAGGTCCTCTCAGGTATACTTCCTTTGTCTTGCTTGCTTTACAAAATACTAAAAGAGATCTAATTTTCTTTTTGTTGGTGTATTATTTGTACGTATGCCTGAAAAGAGAGCCATATATCAAAGCTGAGATACTCTGTATTTAATGAGGGACCGCCCAAATGCCTAATCCTCTAAAACCCACAGCTTATTTTCACAGCCTGTGTCTCCCTTCTGTGCTGCTTCAACATCTCATGTCAAGAAACTCACAATCAGGTCAGGAACTGAGAGAATGGGGAATCCTTGTTTCCCTTCTCACACCTTTGCTATTTGCTGTGAAGGAGAGGAAGAGAGCTGGTTCCAAAGTTTTTAAAACCACAGAGTGAAAGACAGCTGTTTAAAAATGCTGATGTGTGGAGGTGGTACAGAAAAGAAAGCTAGTATGGAAAGAAGGAAAGTCAGTATAACAAGCCTCTTAAGCATTTTTCCTGTTAGGAAAGACTACATACTATGTAAGTGTTCCTGGGGAATCCTGCTAAAATTGTTTTTCCTTTGCAGATCCATAAGAGGAAAGTGAATATGAACAAAGAGATCATGTCGTTGCGGGATCTTAAGGTTTCTATTATTGATAAGATCAAGGGTTTAGTACAAGAACTGAAATCCATACAGACAGCCTTGGATTTATCAGAATGTCTCCCTCTTCCCCTGATCCCTCAGTTATACCCAGATGAGGTTCCAGAAAAAAAATTTGAGTATGACAGTGACATTCTCCTGAAGTTCAAAGAGGAGCAGGAGGCTAAGGCAAAGCACCAGGAACAACTGGAAGGGTCTCCCTCATCTCGTGCATTTAGGCATGGGTTTCTTCGAGCTCCTTCCATTAAAGAGATTGACCTCATGGCACAGGCTGCAGGTGCATGCCCGATGAAAATAGCATCAGCTGTGGTCACAGACCAGCGAAAGGTTTTTGAAATCGAGAAGGCAGAGCCAACAGAAATGGAACTGGAAATTTTAAAGAGGGAGAAGATTAAAAACCTGTACTTGCAGGAGACCTTGATTAAAAAGGTAGGAAATCAAAAGGGGTTTTTTTCAGCTTGAACAATCCCACTGCGTCAGAAATAAACCCAAAACCCTTTCTGTCTCAGGACTGCAGCTACTCTTGCCTTTCCAAAGTTCAGGAAAATGCTATCTGGTGCAAATTTACAGTGTAAATCAGTAGAAATCTGATAACTGTGACCTGTGTGCTGACTATGATCGCTTGAAAAACAGATCTTAGATTTCTTATTGATTGTTCTATGAAACTATGAGCTTAGTGGCCAAAAAAGACAAGTAAAATGTTAGCAATTACTTGAAAAGTGACAAAGAGGAAAAAAAGGAGCATCACTACAAGTTTGTAGATTCATGATGTTCTCAGCTCTTAAATAACTGTAGTCCTGACCCTTTAGTCTTAAAAATGATTTTGTAGAATTAGAAAAGGTACAAAAGAGAGTAACCAAAATGCTTAGTAATGGAAAAGCTTCTTTAAAAGGCAATTCTAAATGGATAAAGCATCTTTGGTGTGGAAAAGGAGCAACTGAAAGGGTTGTAGCAGAGGTGATAAAGTTATGAATAGCATAGAAAAGGAGAGTGGGAATCACCTCTTGAAAGAAGGAGAGATACCAAATGAAATGGTCATGTAGAAAGCTTGAAACATGCAAATGGAAATAGTTTTCCTATCCAACAATAACTAAGCTTTGGAACTTAGTGTTAGGATGTGGGGGAAGCATGAAGTCTGGAAGAAAAATCCATTCAAAACTGTTGAACACAAACATACCACTTTGACTTAGGGATATCCTGAGGTTCGAGTTCAGGAGGGTACAGAGAGGAGTGTGCCAGAGGTCTACCACTTGTTCACTTGTTTGCTCCGATTCTTACCATCTTTTCTCTAACTTCTGCTATTGGCCATTGACTCTTTGGTCTACCCCAACACAGACACCCTTGTGTTCATGCATGTGAAGGTTTTGAGAGAATAACCAAATGCTGCTGTGACGATCACATATGTATAAGTTCATGTTGGCAGCTGCTAATACTGATTTAACTGTAAATGTCTAAGGGAAGAGCTGGTAGGTATTCTGAAAGAAGTCTGTCAAGGCAGAAGATGTGTATTTATTGCTACATCTGGGATTGTTATATAAACTACTTCAGGCTGCTGTAAAACATTCTCTGAAGAGTAAAATACTTCTGGGGTGGAGTGGGATGCAGTGAAACATTCCTGTGAAGCCCTGGTGATTCTTTTACTATTGTGCTGAGAATGAAGACACATTTGGGGTTAACTTTGTCTTTCTAAGTACTTCAGTAATCCATAGTAAATAGCATGGGCAAGTTGTTGATTCAGCAGAGAGAATTTTTCCCTTCTGCTCCTTTCTCTAGCTTTACATGTTGAGCTCCACTCCTAATACTTTCTCTGTTTCTCATTTGCCTCTCTCATGTGCTCCAGATCAACGCACTGGTGATCAATTTTGATGCTGAACTTCGCTTTCTCCGGCACAAGAAACTGAAGCTGGATGTGCAGATGAAAAGTGCTGACCTACGCTACATCACGTGGTATGAAGAGCTGCTTATCCTGAGGAACCTTGAGAAACATGAGAACCTTCTCCAGGGGCGTGTTAACACCCTCGTCAGTGAGCAGGAGGCTATGCAAGTAAGTAGGCCATGTGTGTCTGGATTTAACAGTACCACTAATGCATGGCTTGAAACAAAAGCAAGCCATAAAGTAAATGGTGGCATCTCTTTGCTTCATTTTAGCACTGATCTAGCATCTAGTGCTAAATTTTGGAAAACAAGAAACTCTTGATGATTAACCTAAGATGGTTGCTTTTAACTTCCAATAGTTTATCTTTTCATAGTCTTAACAGCTGTATTTTAATAGGTACTTTATGATGTGGAATTGGTGACAAATCATACACTTAAATTTAAGAACATACTTCTAGGTTTTGCTTGATTGGAGCATAGGTTTTAAAGAGAAAGTCAAGTTTTGCATTTCCAGATCTTCACAGTTATATCCTATATACACATGCACGTGGGCTGTACCTTTTAACTGAAGTAGGTTTTTTGTTCGTTTAGTCAAAATTGAACAGCTACCTTGCACAGATGGAGGGTAGAAAGTGTGAGATTGTAAAGCTCCAAGAATGTGAGAAAGCTCTTTATGCCAACTTCCAAGCATCGCTTGGAGAAAACAACGAGTTTGCCCATTTTCTGACCAAGGTTCTGAGGAAGAAAATCAAGTGTGTGGAAAAAAAAGAAGTCGGAAGAGAAGCAGGTTGGAGATACTGTTCTTTTTGTTTTATGGATTTGTTACACATACTTCCGTGTGGTCAAATAAATGTCTCTCAGTCTAGCTGGAGCCTGGGTACACGCAGCACTGAACTCAGTTCAAAAAACCATGGGTCAGACGTACCCAGATGTGTTTATATACCGACCCATGTTCTGTGGCAGCCATTTTGTATGATAACAATGGTGTAACTCAGTTTCTAACATGACTACATTTGGTCTGATGACAGCTCCTGCAATTTACTTCCTGTAAGTCAGTACTGAGGACTCATAATTGGTATGAAGAAGGGACAAAGCTTTAAATAGCTACTTCTTATGCTGTACCGATGGGAGCCATGGATAAGTGATTAGTCTGCCACATTCATGACATTCTCCTTTAATCTGTCCATTGACTAATGAGAGATCATAGACCCAATCTGCAATCACCTATTAGTCACAGGACTAAACACGTTGTGAAAGGATTTAATTTATCTTAGTGACTTGGGTTTAAACTCTTAAGGCTAGGCAGGCTTACCAAGCTAAAATACTTGTGCTCTCTCTCTGACTTGGCTTTTGATTTCAGATGGGACACAATTAGCAAAAAGTGCAGACAATAGTGATGTTTTTGTGACAGTTTTGTGNGTTTTTTTTTTTTTTTTTTTTCTGTGAAATTATCAAATCAGTGCAATAGGCACAAGGTGCCTGGATCCACATATTACCAGGGTGATCTTTCATGGATTATTGGGATTGTGTTCACCAGCACATTGGCATAATGCACAGCTAGTGGATCTGGGGGTGTTCTGCAAGCCAGCAGTACTGTCCTTTTCTTCCAGATGAAGAAGATGAGAATGAAGAGGAGAATGATGACGAGTCCAGCTTGGGGATTGATGAAGAAAATTCTGGATCTGAAGATGAAGAAGTCTTTGATGACTCTGTTTGCCCAAAGAGTACCTAAGGCATCATTTCCTTGGGTTGACTACTTGTTTAGCTTTAGGGGCAATACTGTGTGTTTAAAAAGAAAAGACAGAATTTTTCATTATTCACTGCATAATAATGCCATTAAGGGCCAGAATGTGTGTACACCTCCTGAGTGCAGCGTTTCTCCCCAGGAAATACCAGTGAAGATGATGAAACCGCTGATAGTATAGGGTACCCTAATTAAAAAGTTTGGAAAAAAAAAACTTAGCTGAGCACTAAGAATTAATTATTTTGTGTAAAGAACCATTCACTATTTCATGGCTGTTTTCTGGAGAGAAAAGGCTCCTTTCAGGAGTGGAGCTGGAGCGAGGCTGTAGGTGCTCTCTGGAAACCTGCTGCCTCGCCTAGCTGGATCCCTGTTCAGGGAAGTTCTGTGGGGACCCTACCATGGTGTTAAATTAAGCTCTTTGTTACCACCTCGTGGATTTATGCAACAATTGCCTGTTGCTAGGCTGCTCTCTTATGGGTATCTGAAAAGTTAGGAGCTTTACTTGCAAAATCCTCTTCATTTGTTCATTCAACAAAGGCAAGCAACT